>BQNB010038549.1:0-47359 GCA_026074375.1 Tanacetum coccineum | reverse complement strand
GCTTATATTGGGCTTTTCTGAGCTTATTTGACAAGCTGGTTAGCTAAGCTTATTTTTCCTATGTTCCCTATAGCATTAAGGACTTTATGTGATTTTTTGGGATTTTTCCCATTATATCTTTATTTTTTATCATTTTTCGTAGTTAAAATAGTTTTTAATTCATAATAAATTATTAGAAAGTCTAAAAAATATAATTCTTTTTTAGAAAATTTTATTTTAACATTTAGAACCTAGGAAAATTATATTTGCTTTCGTAGGGTTAAAATTGCAAAATTTTGTTTTTTAAAGAACGGGATTGAATCCCGTTCACGTTTTTATTGTTTTCAAGCCCTAATCACCTTCGTTTTTAGTCTAGTTTTCTTTGTTCTAGCTTTTTAGTTAATTAAGACTTATAAAAACTAAAAAGATCAATTTAGGACTTAATTTTGATAATTTAAGGTTTTTAGGTCCCGTTTAGGATTCCCGTTTTGCGTTTTTAGTTAAAATTTGTCTTACCTTAATTGTTTTTTTAAGCTTTGCCTTAATTTTCCTATAGTTTTAGATAACCAATCATAATCTTGTTCCATTCAAGCATCGATTCTCAAAACGACTCTTTACTTTTAATTGCATTCCTCGTTGGGGATAATGACCCGGGAATCATACTCCCGGATTACTATAATTGTGATTTTTTTATTCTTACCCGTATAATTATATATTTATATTTATATATTTATATTTATATATACTTTAAAAGGTGTGATCAGACTTGATCAGGAGCCTTCATCTTTTGACTTTGAGTTCTTGAGATCTTTAATCTTGCATCATCTCCTTGTCTTGAATCATCTTGATTTTACTTTCTTGAACATCTTGTGCTTTTGACTGACATGCTCATACTTTTCTTAAAAGCTTGCAATCTTGAATTTTATCATCATCAGAGTTGTGGAAGAGCATCATGAAGTATACTTAAGAAGTCATCATGTATTTACCTTTGTCGATCGATGAATATGAGCATGTGGTGATGAATATGAGCATGTGGTAATGAATCTGACTTAGCTGGAACGAGGCTGCAACACCAACTTTTGTACATGCATTTGAATGTTAATAATAAACAGCAGATATGGACGAATATGATTTTGTCATTTGTCTAAGTTTGGTTATAATAACCTCTAGTTCTGTGAGGACCAACCAATGATCAGGAAGGTTCAATTTGGAAGAACCTCCTTGACAGGGTTTCTAGCTTAAAGCGTAGGATCTTCTAACACAGATGTATTAGATTCACCATGCTTGCTTGTTCTCATTACCGAAATGTCTCAAAGCAGACAACATGATAAGAGTGAATCAGTTAGTTACTATCTTACTGATTAAGTCCTCAATTCATTTACTGGACCAAATCAATATGCAATTTGCACAAGCTTGATTCATATAGAATCTTGCAAGTCACTTACCGCAACGCTGTTTGATGTTGACACTAGAAGGATTTCTATTCGTCATTGTGAATACTAAAGAGCATCACTCTGAATGTTCTGACAAGATCACAAGGATAATGCGTAGGACTCTTTGATACCAATTGTGGTATATTGATGAACAACAAGTGTTTTACATGAGTTGTGTCCTAATGAGATTTATAATTTGATCTCTCTTGGCTTTAAACTCGATTTGTGCACTTTAGTTTTAGTAATCGGAGGCTAGAGCTTATTGCCACCTTTTCAATATCAATAATCACAGAGTGAGATGTCAATAGACAACGTGTGTATCTCCGTGACAAATGAGACACGTATCTTTCGAGAGAAACTTGAATGGTTGGGAAGGGTTGTGCATTGCATCACTGGGTACATGATGTCTATCTTCAATACCAGAAATCATCTTTGTGATTTTGATAGATTATGTATTGACTCGGTTTCTGCCTAAAGTGTGTGGAGGGCTTCTTCCTTTTCACCCTTTATCCATACATTTCTTTTTCATTCTTCAACCCCTTCAATGTTTAACAAGACGTCATCACTATCACCGTGTTGTGATTGTTCCGATGATAACTCATATCTTAGTCCACATTATCCCCTTATTCTCATTCATCTCCAATCATACCTAAGGACTTCTAATTTAACTATGGAATGTCCATGGGTAGATCCCTCCAGTTCTGGTTAGATCATAGGACTTATACCTTGTAGGAAATACAATTACTATATCATAATCATAAGATGAGATAAAGTTTTAGAGAGAGAGATAGATGGGGTGAAACCTAAAGAGAGAGATAGATTAAAGAGAAAGAAGGGAAGATTAGTTTAGATTGAATGAGTTTCACCACCCTTCACCCTTACCTCTAACCCTCCTTATATAGGAAAAGGGGTGGTACATAGTAAGCTTATGGTAGGGTGAAAGGTATTTTGTACATAATTAAGTAAATAACAAGACACAATATTACAATGTAAATAACCATGAGTGACGTACACTATCTATGAACCTAACAAGCTCCTCCTAAGGGGATGTCACTCAGGCCTAATCAACAAACAGTAATCGGTCTTGTCTCTTCTACCACCAACAAATAGCTCGAGTCTTCTGAACCTTCTTTGTTCCTTCATTATCTTCTCAATATTTTCAACGAACTTCTTGGTCCTCCTTCCGTCTTCATTAGTCCACTTGTACTTCTCCATTCCTTCATTGTTGTAGCCTAACCTGTTGTTTCTTAAGATGACATGAAGTTTTTCAAGAACCTTGTTGAGCGTACCATCAGGGAATTTGTAGAGTTCATTGTCTCTCATCATCCTTTTTCTGTTGTTAATGCCTTCATACACAACACCTCTAGGATGATTCATAATGGTGTAAGGAGTAAACTAGTGGAGGCAACCTTCTATAAGCTGTGGTTTGGTTAAGTTCAATTTGGTCTGATAGTTCTCGACCCCCATCTGTATGTCTTCAACCCTATTCATGATCACAATCCTGTGAATATACATCCTCAAAGCATTAACCGGATCAAATTCTTCTATGCCTTTTATGTTGCTGACTTTGTTCCAGATCTTCAGCAGGTACATGCCTTCAGTGTCATTTTGGTTGAGATTTAGGAAGTCGGCTTCACAAAACTTGTACTCTTTTTCATCAGTTCTAGTAACCATAATCTCTTCCAGATATGCATACCCAAACTTCTTGTTGACTTTGATGCTTTGAATGCTTCTGATGTTTAGCTTTGACTACACTTTATGTCAAGACTTGAATCCAATATTGCCTTTATAGAACCATTAACGAGATTCATACCAGTGATAAATTCCTAATTCTGCATCTCTGTTATACTTTTGAATGTTGGGGCTCCATAGAGATGGAATCATTTCTTCAATTCCTTCATCTTCATATCTGGAAGTCTTGGTCTTTATTACAAAGAGAGCATACGTGTTTTCCTTTGTTCTACACATTAGATACTCTAAGTCATGGTTAAAGAAGTGACTGGCTGGTATTCTCTTTTTGCTAGGGGTCCTGTTAGAGGTAATGGTTTACTCAAGTCTTTATGAAACATGTCACCACTTTCAGGATTGACCCAATCAATCTTATCAGTTAAGGCTAGGCTGATTTGATTCATGTTTTACTCCAGCTCGATACCGTTCTTGCATGTTCCTTTTAGAAGCTCAAATGATGGACCTTTTACGTCTTCTTTAGTGATATTGTCTTTGTTGAATATTTTCTTTACAAGTTTACCAAAGAGAGTCACAGAGCCATCTTTGTACTCAAATTCTTATGGTTCTTCTTTGGCATTAACAAGCTCATTAAACCAGCTTTGGACAGGGCATTCTTCTACTAATTTCTGAAACCAAACCGGATTGTGCTTACCAGAAATTTCATTATTCTGAACTTCATGATCTTCATGCACTTATTCATCATCCTGTCTTGGTTCATCAGCATCATTACCTCTTTAAAAGTGTGGAGGTTCATCTTGATCTTTGTTTTTCTTGGACGAAGACTCACTAGTACCTTTACGCCTTCTCTTGTTACTTTTCTCTCCCTCACAATCTTTAGGATCCTGATCATCGTGAGTTTGTTTGGTGTGAGATGGCTTTGTTGATCCGAATCGTGTCTCAAATTCATCAATCTGCATCTGTTTGGAACATCTTTTCATACAACTGATGTTTTAACTCATACTTTGAAGGATCAACTTATGGTGTTGGTGTTAGCTGAGACAAGTTCACTAGAGTCTGCTTTAGTGCATCAGACACAACTTTAAGAAGAAGCTTAGGCAATTGATTTCTGACTTCATTGAGGACATTTGTTTGAACTAATTCTTCAATGATGTCAACATGATTCTGTTGTTCAAGATTGGTCAGCTTCTACATAATGGCCTTCTTCCAATCATTCTTCTTCTTGATTGCCTTTTCCAGAATTGCCTTTGCTTATTTTGTCTTTGTGTTTGTTGGTGGTGTTGCTAGTGGAGTGTAAGTGACTTGTTTTTCTTCTTCATGAATAGTTTCAAGAAGGGCAACCGTCATGGTAGTTGCTACAGTGTATACTGTCTCATTCAATACTTTGGTCATCTGAATTTCAGGAGGTTCATTCAAATACCTACTGACGACTTTAGCTGAGGTTGTAGTGACACTTGGGTTTGGAGTTGGGAATTCTTTCAGTTGTTGCTCGGGTTCCTTGTCTGTTGGCTTGATCACTAAGGCACGAGTCTGATCAGCACCATTGTCAGAGTCTTTGTCAGACTTATCATAATCACTTCTTTCTTCATTAGAGGAAGACTTGTCACTTTCATCTCCTTGTTCAAAAGCAGCATCACTATCTTCATTTTGTGATTCATGTTCACTTTTAGTCTTGTCATCATCAGCAGATCTAGAGGAATTATTAGAGGAGCTGCTATGATATGGATATTCTGGTGCAACACCTAAACCTTCTCCAATAGCCCTTCTTCTGGCTTCATCAATCTGCTTCTTGCTTTCTTTGTTATGTTTCTTCAGATTCAACAACAACTGGGCTTCAGGTGAAACTTGTAGCTGAGCTTTGAGTTTGACTTTTAACTGATCAGAACCTTCATCGACCTTTTTGTTAACTTGTCTGTGTTTTGTTCTACGTTCCTTTTCTTGTTTTTTAGTTTCATCAATACTGACTTGTTTAGCATACTCGAAAGCTTCATCACGGTCTAACAAAATATTGTCATCAACAATGATTGTCTTGAAACCTTTTGGAGCAACGTCTTTCTTCTTTTTGGGTGTTGGAATAGTGCCTCTTCTCATAAGACTCTTGCCCATACCATGCTTAGGAGTAACTTGAGCTTGTGGGTACTTTTCCTCATAGGCCGTATACACCTATGACTCCTTGAGTTCACTACTTAGTAGAACTTTAGGAATTGGCATTCCAAATGCTGGCTTGCATTTACCTTTAGCTACATACTTTTGTTTTTATCGGTAACTTATAGTCAAAATGTAGGAACTAAGTAATCTTTAATATCAAGCAAGAACTAGAGAAAGAAAGTGGAAGGAAGGATGTATTTCTAGTGAGAGAAAGTAAAGGAAAAGAAATGCATTAAGTGTGTGAAAAATATAATCAACCAACAAACCAACACCCTCTCCATACATGGAGAGGGTATTTATACTTAAAGGGGTGGCCGGCCATGGGCATTGTAAAGGCTTTCCATAGGCCTTTGTGCCATTTAGCTTCTTAATCTAGTAAATGAGTAACTACGGGGTTTGACTAACTATTATTGGAAGTGACCGATACTTTTCGTGTTTCTAACAATCTCACCCTAAGGGAGGTAACTCCAATTTACAAAAATTTAAACTTAGCACACTATGCTTCGACTTTAGTTTTGAGCTTGTAGTCTTTAACTTCAATCATTAACTTGTGAATTGATGTAGTGATCATTGACTTTAGGCTTGAGCTTGTTCCTTTATCTTGACTTAAATGTGAGAATGTGAACTTGAACACCTTGAGATCATCAAACAAGCATAATCTTGATTCGCCATCTTGTAAACTTTGCCATCTTGTGAACTTGTGACTTCTAGACCGACATGCTCATACCTTTCTTGATATGTTATCTTGAAAAGCTTTAATATTCCATCTTTCTAGAGGTTCTTTAACTATAACACTTTGTCACTTCGAGAAACACGTTCAGTATAAGAGTGACGAAAACTTCTTTGAAATTCTTTGACTTTAATACTTCGTCACTTCAAAAAAGACGTACGGTATCAGAGTAGCGGAAGTCTTGAAACATGTACTTGAGCTTTCATGATATATTTATGTTTGTTGGTCGGGTATGAGCATGTGGCTATGAATCTTGTGAGTTAGCTGGAATCAGGTACCTTCACCTCCATATTTAAGTATCATGTATTAAAATAGTTAGCAATAAAGCGAGGGGGAGGGGGGACCAATCTGGCTTTATCATTCGCCCGTGTTTGGTTAGAGTAACCTTTGAATCCGTGAGGATCGACCTGTGATCAGGTAGATTCAATTTAAATAGAATCTCCTTGACAGGATTTCCAGCTGAAGTATAGAATCTTTCTAACACATATGCATTAGATTCATCAAACTCAGCATGTTCTCATTACCGGAACGTCTCAAAGCAGACATCACGATAAGAGTGAACCAGTGAGTTACTATCTCACCGATTGAATAAAAAAATCAATTTGAAAATCAATCGACGTGTCACTTGCTAAAGTGGTTTTGTGACACATCGAGAGTGTTAATCATTTCAAAACTCATCATCAATCGTTAATTCATAACCTGGAACAAGTTTGATTCTTATAGAATCGTACCATCATTTCTTTCCAGTTGTCACAAGTTTGATTCATATAGAATCACACAAGTCACATACCATGAGCTTGTTTGATGTTGGCTCAAGCAGGATTTTCATCTTCACTGTGAGTAATATTAGTCGGATGTTTTGGCAAAATCACAAGGATAATGCGTAGGACTCTTAATATATATCTTGTTATTCACATTGTGTGACTTAGCAAGCATACTTTTTGACAGTATGTCCTAATAATTTATAGCAATGATCATCCTTTGGCTCTAGATCATATGCACTATAGGATTTATGATCGGAGGCTGGAGCAGACTGCCACCCTTTTCAATATCACTAACTCGAGTGAGACAGGTCGATAGAATGCGTGTAATCTCCGTGAGGGAAAAAGAAACAAGTGTCTATTTAGAGACCTGAGTGGCTAGGGAGGGTTTGTAATATCGTCACTTTCTGGGTCCATGACAGACATCCTGTCAGAACAACAACTTAGCTGTTTCCTACGAATTTATGTATTACCCAACCCTGTTTCTTCTTCCCTAAGTGTGTGGAGGGCTACTTTCTTTTCACCCTTTATCCTTATAATTCTTTTTAATTCTTTAACCCCTTCAGCGCTTAACAAGACTTTAAAACTAGTACCTTGTTGGGTTGTTTACAGTGGTAGCTCCATCTAGTCGGCACTTTTCTCGATTCTCACTTTTTCTCCTTTTATCATACATAATGGACTTCTACAATTACAGTGGATACCCCTAGTTAAGATCCCTCCGGTTCCATGCTAGATCATGGGATTTGAATACCTAATGTCTATACTAATCCACCTTTATAACTCTATAAATTTAAGAACAATGGTCGATCTTTTGGGTATTCTATCACAACTCTCCAAAATCAATTAAAAGTTCAATCAAAGTGTTTTTGATATAAATACAAAAGATATACACTTGAGAGTTTTTCATTATCACTAAAAGCTCCCCCTTAACATGTGCATCGTAAACGTAGTATATGCTAAGTGTAGAGTGCATTGAGTCCATTGTATATGATCACAATTCAGTACAGATTAGATGCAGTTTATATAACACCCTGTGTTTTCAAGTCATTGACGACGTCAACAAATTCGCAATGTACCTTTTGTATTGTACGCATTTGCTTGAAATTGTAAACGTTAGGTTAAATCGCGTACGCCAAAAATTAGCGTTCAATGTAAACGGGCATCAAACAATTAAATATTTACATCAAGCAAGGGTTATATAATTATTTTAATGATAATTATTAACTTTGTTCATTTTATTTTTATCGGATACGTAAAGTGTATACGTTTCGCGATAAATTGCGTTTAGGCACTCCCGGAACCACGAAAACTTTTCTACGCTTCAACAAATACCCACGTTTATACCCAATACCCAAAATTTAGTAAATATTATCATACATATACATCAAAAACCGGACATAGAGAGAAAAGAACAAAAAGATGCAAGTTGAGAACACTTTTCCATGTTTTCATGGGATGTTCTCAACTATTTGAGGACATACCCCATCCCTACCATCCCTTGACCCATGACTAAGACTAAGGCCATCCCTAGGACACCCCTTATGTCTCTTTGACCAATTATGCATCTTATATACATACACATAACTAGCAACTAACACATACATCACCAACACTTAGATAAAATTCACAAAACTCTCTCTTATATTCAAAAAGGACACGGCATTCAAGCAACTCCACAAAACCATACAAAATTTTCTACAACCTTACACTTCAATATACCCAAAATCCAAAGAAGATACTAAGACATTTCAAAGCTATGGTTACACCATATCCAATTTATAATCAAGCAAGAAAAAGAAGCTAGGGTTTAGTACAGAAATTAAGGGATTATTAAGTGCAAGTTTGGTTTCTTGTGGCTAAACAAGGTTTTAGCACTTTACATCATCAACCTCATTCTTCATGAAGGTCCATTAAACTCTATATAAAATTGCTATAACTATCATAATTAATGCTTTGAATATATTCTATTTAGCTTAATTCACCATTTAGTTTTAATATAAAATTTAAGTTTTCACTTGAAAATGAACACATGGATTACTTATACATATCGTATTGTGTTAATACTATAATCACAAATAAGTTAAAAAGGATGAGAACTGTTGAATCTATTTTATTGGAGTAAACATATATGATAAATAGGGGTTATCATAACTTCATAATATGTTTCCAACATAAAGAAATACAAAAGAATGTTAACCTTGAATTAAAGGACTTTTAATCATGTTAATAGAACACTAAAATAAGTTCATATGGAAAGAAATACAACTAGTACACACTAAGTTATGAGTAAAAATGATTATTACAAAACTAGTAAATTAGAGTTTCTTAAGTAAAGTTCTGAACTTAATATACTCATGATTAAGTTAACCTTTGGTACTGGACACATCAGGACTATTATGACAAATGACACCATCATATATGTATGATTTCTAAATTATATATCATAAGAGACTTGTGGTAAAAAATACAAAAGTAAAAAATATAAAGAAAAGAAATCATAAATGGACTAACCAACAAGCATAAACAATCTGTCCCAAAATTTCGGATTTTTACACTATTTTTTTTATATTTTATAAGATAATACATTTCAAGACGATGTCCGACAAAGTCAGAACTGTTGAACGGATAATAAATAAACGAAAAATTACGTTAGAAAACGAGTTATAACGTTAAAAAACGATTGTCCGAAGTAAATTTTTATAATAACATATTTATAAAAATTACAAACAGCAATGATTAAGTAATTTTAACAATAAAAACCTATTTATATAGGATCCAAAATATAAGAAATCGTAATTTTAAATTAATAACGAACGATATCTTCAGATCGAGATTACGACAAATAATACTTTATAAAACTATTTTTTATAAAAGTTACTATTACATGGATAGAAAGATTATATTTTTTTAACCCATAAAAATAAAGACTTTTCAAATAGGGAACGTCCTCGAAAGAATCATTAAAAACGGAGCTATAACGAATTAAAATACGACATTTACGGGTTTACGACGACAAATACGAAATAAACGAAACTCAATGTCTGTCTTGAACATAAAGTTACTGTTCATCAGGGGTTAAAAAATATAAAAATGTCAAATATTGATAACCCGTCTTAATACGAAAAGATGGACATAAGAAACGCGAGAATCGGGTTTAAAACGCGAAAGTTACGCCAGTTTTACTACACGTAAATTATGAACGTTTAGACTTTATTACACACTATTTTATTCCAAAACCATTAGTGGTTGATTGAGCATAAATAATATTATGTGTTAACAAAGGTACTAAATTACTAGGGAATTCATAATGAAGGCCTCTTCTATGGCGATTTCGACGAGTTGTTTGTGATTTACGAATTAAAGTGTCCTAACTCCTCGAACGTCTGTGTCAAGACCTCATTAATTATGTATAGCCCCGAACGATATAGTACGACTTAACACTATTAATTAAATTCAATGTTAGTTAGACTAAGTTAAAGTAACTCAGTACTTACACGACCTTAAATTAATTAGGTTGCAGTTGATCTTATTCACGTGGCACGTTATTTGTGATACACTTAGCATTTCTCACTCAAGGTGAGTTCATAGCCCCACATTTTACATGCTTTTGTTTTTACAAAGTTTTTGGGGTGAAAAACATGCAATGCTTTACAATTGGACACAAGTGGTTAAGTTTCACATTATGATTACGTGTTGCCTAAGTAGCGATAACCCATATCTGAGCCCATTATCATGAACTGTTAATTGTGAGCGCGGAATGTGTATAAAAGAACTATTGGGTTTTTGACATACCCCCGTTTCGGTGTGATTAGCTATCACTAGTGAAACGAACGAATACCATGTCGATATAGGATGGTTGCTGGTTAGAACATACCACTGTCAAACTGCATTACTTTCTTTTCACCCTTTATCCTTACAATTCTTTTTAATTCATTAACCCCTTCAGCGCTTAATGAGACTTCATAACTAGTACCTTGTTGGGTTTGTTCCAGTTGTAGCTCCATCTCAGTCGGCACTTTTCTTGATTCTCACTTTTTCTCCTTTTGTATCATACCTAAGGACTTCTACATTATCTAGTGGATATCCCTAGGTAGATCCCTCCGGTTCTGGCTGGATCATAGGATTTGAATACCTATGCCTAATCACCTTATAACTCCATAAATTTAAGAACATGGTTGGTCTTTTGGGTATTCCATCATAATCCTTCCAAAATCATTAAAAAGTTCAATCAAAGTGTTTGATATAAATATCAAAAGATATACACTTTGAGAGTTTTTCATTATCACTAAAAGCTCCCCCTTAACATGTGCATCGTAAACGTAGTATATGCTAAGTGTAGAGTGCATTGAGTCCATTGTATATGATCACAATTCAGTACAGATTAGATGCAGTTTAATCACATTTTCTCCCCTTATCTAAAATGTTAATCCCTTGATATTTTGGATATCAATTGATTAAACGTTCGGGGACAAAATGTTACACAATATCTAACAGGAACATTTTAATGCTCCCCCATAAATTATGAGGGAATTATATGATGTTTGAGTATGTTAATTTCAAAATTTTTGAATTCACTAAGAAATTCTTAAAAATTCATACTCAAACACTATATATGCCTAAATTTATAAGTCTACACTACACATTTACATATTCACAAGATTATTATGTATGAGGTTTGACCTGAATGATGAGAACATCATATGATAGAATCATATGGTTCTTTGTAGCAGTAATAGGTAACTTTCTTTCTTTCAAGAAGTTGTCAATCTGATCTTTCTCTGTCCAAGCACTCTTCGACATTGCTTCAACTTTCTTTACATGATACGAAAGTCTTTGCTTCAAACTTCGAGTATGAAATAGATTCAGATACATATGTAACTTGAGCTTGTGTGTTTGGTGATGTCTGTGTTGATATTGTCTTAGCTTCCCCCTAAACCAACAATCTTTTCTTGAGTAGATTCATAACTTTCTTGGAAGCCGCATCAAGAAGTCTTAATGTATAAAGCCCAGATATCCAAAGTACACACTTAACCCTTTCAAGAATTTGATACCGCAACACCAAAGTCAATTAAGTACCGGATGTCTGTATTTCCCTTTACATGATAGTGATGATATAAATTGAAACACCAAAGACAACTAAGTCTAGGATGACACAATTATTCCCTCTAAGTAGTCGAAATGATAACACCTAAGTCAACTAAGTCCCAAATGTACTCATTTCTTTCTGCAGAATACTGACTAACTTAAGGAATCATCATACTTATCAAACCTATGTGTACCTCTTTTGTCAATAAATTCTACTCTATTTAAAAAATAAGCTTAATGATTAACCGTTTGAGGAAGCATTTCTTGAACCAGTAACCAATCTTCTCACGTTTAGAATAAATCTTCTTACAACACTTCCCCCTGGTATCTCAAATAATGCATACTAAAAATAACAAGATATCTCTACCCCCATGTAGTTGAAATAGTACACCCGAAAGAAACAAGTTAAACACTGATTTTCTCTGCGGTTATGACATTTGTCTTCCCGAAATGACCTAAAATGAGAATAGGATATGAATTCTATCACGTGTACTCATTATCTTTCCTGTATATCTATTCGTCCCCCCTTGCTGGTTTCGATACCTCAGAATCAGCAAAACCTAGTACGCACATATACTAGAGATCGTGTTTGAAGAATTTATAAGCTTAAATCTATTATGTGAGAATCAACTTCAAGGCATTTAAAACTATGAAAGTATTTCCAAGCATTCCTAAGTCTTTTACAAACTATGAGGTGTTGGCAATATTGATCGTCTGTAGTTTAAAGCCTGAATTCACTAAGTCTCAAAGTGCAAATAAGTCCCTAAAGTTTGAAACAAATGACATCTAAAGCACTTGTAGTTAATATTAATTAACTCCCCTTGAAATTGTTATCCGTCATTATCAAAAACTTTATTCATTTATTCCGTGACTTATTTTGAAAGACCGTTTTAAAAGATTATTTGTTGACACATTCTCCCCCTCAAATAATGACCCGTTTTCTATTTAAAGAGTTGTTGTCATTGTTTGAGTGGTCGAATTGTCTTTGAAAATCTTTTTGTGATTACTGAAAACACTGATTCATTATGAAGACAACTTTTTACCAATAAAAATAAGATTTCTCTTATTTTGACAAATAAATGCACTGACACGTACACTTATTGTATATAGGAAGCACGGGTTGTGTTGCAAAGTAAACACAAGCCTTTGCATGGTCATAAAGTAGACCATGCCCGAGAATAAATTCCCGTTATGAGGTCAAGTTTTCTTTTTGAAATACTTGCCTTTAAGATGATGACCGGGTTGCTATCTGAAATAATAGCAAGCCATTTTTGGGATGTTTTGAAAACATTTGGAACTTTAGCTCGAACTTCATTTACAGCCTCGTATCATTATTGAATGATATTTCTAAGACTGTAAATGTTATCGATTTTTAGAAGGCATGCCATTATTACCTCTTTTTATATTTTTCTTATTTTTTAATTTTTTTCTTTTGTTTTAAATATTTTATATTTTTGTATTTTGATTTTATAAAATTTTTCTAAAAAATGAAAAATCTTTTTGGTTTTTCTGGTTTTGAATATATAAATATGATACACAGGATATCAAAATAGGTACCACCACTATTCTTCAGCTTCATCTGCCAACTGTTTCAGTGTCTCAACTTCGCATTCCTAGCTTGTTGATTAGAAATTCAATTCTTTCTCTGCATAGGGTTTTAGTGAAGATGTCCTCTAGCTGATACTCCGTGTTGACAAAGTAAAGCTCTACTACTCCATTCTCCACTTGCTCTTTGATGAAGTGGAATCTGATGTCAATATGCTTCGATCGAGAATGTTAAACATTGTTGCAGCATAAGGCAATAGCGCTTTTGTTATCATAGTACATTGGAATTTTATTGAATCCAAGACCATAATCGGTAAGCTGTGATCTCATCCAAAAGACTTGAGCACAACAGCCGAACAAAGCTATATATTCAGCTTCCATACTGGATATCGCAGAGCTTTTCTGCCTTTTTGATGACCAGCTAACAAGTCTGTCTCCCAATAATTGCATACTTCCAGATGTACTTCGTCTAGTATCTTGGCAACTCGCATGATCAGTGTCTGCATAAGATGTTAGAGCAATAGAAGAATCCTTTGGGACCAGAGTCCCCTATTAATGGTTCCCCGTAGGTATTTAAAGATTCTTTTTACAGCATGTAAGTGCTTTTTGGTAGGCTTTGCCTGATACCGGGCACACATGCATACAGCAAATGTAAGGTCTGGTCTACTGGCTGTAAGATACATAAGGGTGCCCACCATTCCACAATAGTGTGTAGGGTCAACGGCTTTCCCTTATGGATCTTCATCCAGTTTGGATTTCTCCACCATGGAAGTATCCACGAGGTCGCTAGATTCCATACCATTTTTTTCAATGATTCTAGAGCATATTTAGACTGGTTTAAAAAGATGCCACTAGGACTTTGTGAAATCTGTAGTTCTAGAAAAAAAAATGATATTTTGCCCATCATCGACATCTTAAACTTTGAACACATTATTTTTGAAAATTGATCACATAGTTTAGGTGTAGTAGACGTAAAGATTATATCATCAACATAGATTTGTACCAGAAGAATATCTTTGTCTTGTCTTCTGATGAATAATGTGGGATCCACGGTTCCTTTAGAGAATTTCTGAGAGAGTAGAAACTTCGACAATAGATCGTACCACGCGCGAGGAGCTTGTTTCAACCCATAGAGAGCCTTCTTAAGCTTATACACATGATTCGGATTGTCTTGATCCACAAACCCATCCGGTTGGCTGACATAAACTTCTTCGCGCATAATGCCGTTCAAGAATGTTGTCTTAACATCCATTTGGTAGACGATCATATTCATGTGAGCCGCATATGTGAGGAAAATTTGAATAGCATCAAGTCTAGCCACTGGAGCTAAGGATTCCTCAAAATCAATTCCCTCTTCTTGACGGTAACCACGAGCAACCAAGCGAACCTTGTTCTTTAGAATTCCTCCCATTTCATCAAGTTTTACCTTATAAATCCATTTTAAAGTAATAATCATCACTTTATTTGGACGTGGAACGAGTTCATAGACTTCAAGACGATCAAATTCATGTAGCTCCTCTTGCATTGCTTCAATCCAACATGCTTGAGTTAATGGGTCTTTATAGTTCTTTGGTTCAAATGATGTGAGAAAGGCATCGTAGTAATAAAATAAAGCTTGTTCATGGAGTTGGAGTCTTGTGGAAACATGTCTTTCGAGTTCACCTTTGATGTTGTCTAAAGGATGATCCTTGGTCCATTTGGTAATGTGTTCTGAGTTTGGAGCAACAATGTGCACAACAGAAGGAATAACATCTGAAGAAGAAGATGCTTCAGAATCATTTTTTGGAATTGGAATACCAAAGAATGGATCGTTATTTATGTGTGCAACATCTAAGTCATGATTGTCTTCTTTAACATTGTTAGGAATGATATGAGATTGAGTTTCGGGTATTGTTTGAGAGTTACTAGGTGATGGTGCATCTTGGTCAACAGTTGTTGAGGAAGGTGAACCGGTTGATACAACGGGTTCTGGAGCAACTACTTCAGTAACTGGAGCAATGACTTCAGGAGCTGGGCGATCAACACTAGTTGGAAGAGTGAGTAATTCATCAAACAGCGGTTGAAACAAAAGATCCGAATCACTTATTGAAGGTGGTACAAATAGTATTGAAGGAGGAGGGTTTGGCACGAGTCCTGAACTGATTGTTGCAGGAGTTATTTCATGAAGTGTGGGTCCTAAACTACTGTGTTCAAACGCCATCGCAGTCAGCTCATCAAAATCTACATGAATTATCTCAATGATTCGCCTGGTATGTCGGTTGTAAATTCAAAATGCTTTCTTTATGGGTGCATAGCCAATGAAAATACCAATATCAGCTTTTGGTTGTAACTTACCCAAATTCTCACTATCATTCGTCGGATAGCAGAGTGCACCAAATACATGGAAAAAGGAAACGTCAGAAAGTTTGTCATGTAAAAGCTCATAGGGTGTTTTGTCGTGACTAAGACGTATGATTGAATGATTTTGGGTGTAACATGCGGTAGCAACTGCTTCTGCCCATAAGAATAACGGAGCTTTTGTATAAATCAACATTGTGTGGGCAACTTTAATTAGCGTACGATTACGTCTTTCAATGACACCATTTTGCTATGGAGAGTGAGTAATAGATGTTTCATGAGAAACGCCAACCTTCTCATAATATCATGAAACGTTTGATTAACAAACTTAGTTCCATTATCTATTCTGATTCATTTGATATGCACTTTAAGCCACACTTGGATCATCTTGAGAAACTTGATTATGAAATCTGGAGCTTCATCTTTTGACCTTAAGCACTTAACCCATGTAAATCGAGAGTAATCATCGACAATGACGAGGATGTACTTCTTTCCATTAACACTTACGACACGCATTGGTCCACAAAGATCCATGTGCAAGAGATAGAGTTTTTCTTGGTTGGTGTCTTCAGATTTAGGTTTGTGGGGTTTCTTCTTGCTTTTGCCCATTGCACACGCAGAACACAGATGGTCCTTTTCAAATTTTAGCTTAGGGAGACCTCGAACAAGACTGTATCTAGCCAAATGGTTGATTGCACCAAAGTTCAGATAAGACAGACGTCGGTGCCATAGCCAAGACTTAGTCTTTGAGGCTTTTGACAAGAGACATATAGGAGAGGATGCCATCATATCTCCAAGAGACAGAGTATACAGATTGTTGCCTTGAGATCCAGTCAATAGATCAACACCTTCTAGATTACGAATGAAGCAGGTGTGTTGGCAAAAAGCAACTTCAAGGTTCGAATCACATAATTGCCTAATGGAGAATAAGCTGTGTCCAAGTCCTTCTACGTAGTAAACCATTGATATCGTAACATTCCCAATCTGATGATCACCATATCCTAATATCTTTTCCACGTGATCATTTTCGAATTTTATAGCACCCAAAAATTTATTGACGAAATTGGTAAGCTGAGAGCGATCTCCGGTCATATGCTTAGAGCAACCGGAGTCCAAATACCAGAGAACAATTTGGACGACCTGAATTTATTAAGAGAGGAAGATGAAACATCGGAAACTATGGATCCCCAAGATTTATTGGGTTCCTTTTTGTTAGCAGATATAGATTTAAGAACCTTAGATTTGCTAACATGAACATTAGTTTTAGGTTTCCTAGGTTTCCATGATTAAACCAATGTTACAACAGGCTTAGGTGTATCACTTTCTAGAGCATTTGCTTTCCTAAGGGGCACTTCAGTAGTTGTGGTAACCCTAGTTAAAGGGCACACATTTACTACTATAGTGAAGGTCTGACCAGTAGGTCTCCAAATGTATCCAATATTTGTAAACACCTTTCATGTTGGTTTCCAAACCTTTCTCTTTGAACTTTTCATAATATATTTAGATTTTACACGAGCATTCACATTATTGATAAAATCAAGAACACACAAATAATGATTATCAGAAATCATGCAACCATTACACTTAACACATAGAAGTTTAGAATTCGCATTAAGCTTGGAATGCTACACATTTGCATTTCCTTTAGGTTCAACAACACTGTTATTATTTTTCAAACTAGATCTAACTATCCTAGGGTGGGCTTCTACTTTATTCTTCATAGTACTACTTGGTGTTCGCTGAATCTTATCTTTCTTTGTATTGCCTAAAGGCTGTGATCCGCTAGCACTATTAGACGGGTTTACTCCTATAGAAGACAACATAGGTTTGTTAGAAACTAGGTTTGATGAAGAAGTTGTTTTTGTGTTTGTGTTTCCTGATGATGTGACAGGCTCAGTGAATCTAACTCTTTTGTCCTTGTTCTTTTGGGTGACAACCACTAATTTTTCACCAGAATTGTTGATACTAGGGCAGGTTTTACTGATGTTTGTAAGCAACTCCTGAATTAGTTTAGTATACCTATAGGCAGATTCTAAGGAATGATCTAGAGGATAATTTGATTTAACATGTTCAACTAGATCCCTAAGAACTGCAGCTTCTTCTTGAGTGTGCTTAATATAGGCAGAGTGAGCTGTCTTTTTATTCAACAATTTAGGGGTTATTGGTTCCACATCAATCTTAAGCGTCTCTGGATCGATAGTGTGTTTCATAACAGTGTCATCAACTAGAGCTTTTCCTTTAAGTTTCCTTAAATTATCCTTGAGAGCTGTAATCACCAAAACTTTTTCCTAAAGACTAGCATTTAAATTAGAGATTTCCACAGACTTTAGATTGACTTGATTAATTAAATCATCACATTGTTCTTTTGATCGAATACGTGCTGGTTTAATCGAGTCATAAAGTTGCTTATAGGTCTGTTTCAAATGCTCATTCTCAGCAATAAGCTTTGACACCCTATGATCCAATTCAATATTTATTGTTTCAATCTCCTCTAAGTCCTTTTTAATCTTATCCGCATTCATTTTTCCACTTAGAGATTTAATTCTCTCTTTCAACTTCTTTATGACCGTGTCTTTCTCTTGAGTCTGAGCTTTCAATTTATTTAATTCAAAATATTGATCAAAACTTGGAGCACTTTGATTTGAAACAGAATTGTCCCTTTGAAAAATTTCCTAATTAAGTTGAGTATCAACTTCTAAAGAGATGCAATGTTTTTCAAGAGTGGTAAAACTTCTGAACAGTTTATCGTAAATCTCTTTTTCAATGAAATCCTTTTTGTTGAGAAGCTCAGTCTTAAGTTTGAGACACTTTTGACATTCATGCACATTCACAGAAGCATTATCCATAGAAGAATTCATAATTATGTTCACAATATCTTTGTTAATGACTTGTTCCAAGAGTCGTTCGTTTTTGTTCAAAGCTTGATTCATTTTAACTTCAAATGTTTTTGACTCTAAACGATGTTGTTCCACAGCCTGTTCCATTTGATGAAAGACATTTTGGACTTCAAAAAGTTCATCAATCAAAAATTGATCGAATGTATTTAACAAGTCCTTCAGAGCTTTTACAAATGGAATTATTTCATCCCTAAAACAAGCTTGTGTATGTTCGAACCCCCATGAGCCTTCACTGATAGCTGTGGCCGTGGTTCTTTCTTTGACAACCACATCAAAACCAGCAAGATGGTGTTTAAGTTTCTTTAAACTCGTATTAACAATGCTGACTTTAGGAAGTTCTTTTGGAACCTCAACTTTGGTGGGTCTACTAGAAGGAGTGGGATCTAAAGAATTCACATAATTATGAGACCAAAAGGCTTGTTCAGTAGATAATTTAGTTTGTGGAACAAATCGTGTTTCAAAATCTTAAGAAAGTTGGTTAAGAACAGCATAATCGACTGGTGTAGTATTAACTTTCTTTTCTAACATAATAGGATATTGTTGTTTTAAAAGCATTTTAAACGACTCTCTTCAGCAAGCATTAGGGTCTCTTCGGAGTCAGGAATCACAATAGCATTAGTATTCTAAATGACATTACCATCATAAAGCTTTGGGTCCAACTGCTGAGCATTCTTCAGATAGAAAGAATTTTGAAAACCTAGAGCTTTTTTAGTGGTATGATCATAGAAAAACTAAGGTTTTGTCAACATGTGAACAATTTGTGCATATTGATCTCTTTTAAAAACAATATTATCTACCTGTTTGATCTTCTTTTCTAAGGAAATTTCCCTATCAATGTTTCTAGATTATTCTTTCTTAAAATCATTTTTGAGAAGAGTAACCGTTTGCAGTAAGGATTACTTTTCTTTTAAATGTCCTGAAAGAGTTTGTTTAAGATGATCAATCTCTACAGACTGTGCTCTTGAAGCTGAAACGTTATCTTTACTCTTTAAATCAACATTTTGTCCTTCTTTCAAAACTTAACTTGTTCCTTATATCTTTTAAGCTCAGCAGTTAAAGTATCATTGACACTTTTATTTTCTAGATTTATCTTGGTACAATTAACTACTTGGGTTTTCAGTTGTTCAATCATAGATAATATCAGTGCATCTTGTTGTGCAGATGAGTTAGAATCCTGAATAGTTGCTTGTTGTGATTCTATCACATACTAAGAATAAGGAATGATATTGTTATCACTAGTTATTTTAGTCTCTGAATGGTTCACAACATTCGATTGTTTAGAAGACGACACCACCTGCACACCTTGATTAATTATATTATTATCCACATTATCAGGATTGTATACCTCAGCGAGAGCATCTGAACCACAATGAGATAAATTCGCCATGAGAGCAACTTTGGCAGTGTTGAGTTCATCACAATCAGAGTCATATGCATCCAAATCATCGGCTTGATAAGCAGCATTATGAGTAATGACAGTCTGTGTGGCTTGACCTTCTGCAATTCCTAGATCTGCCAAAAATGCAAGTTCCTCCTCATGTAGAATTTGACCATTTGCTTGAGCTTGTACCAGCAACACTTTATCCTTAAACCATGAATCATCTCGTTTCCTCTTAGGTTTAGTGCACTGTTTGGACATGTGGCCTTCCCCTTTGCAGTTGTAACAAATAATAGTCCTTTGTTTCCCATAATTACTTTCACTTGCTCCGGGAGTGTATGTCCTTGTAGTACCCACATCAAAAGAAGTTTGTCTCCCCTGAATTGGTTTAAGGTCACTCTCCTATCATTAATGGTAGCTTGTTGCTTGGGGTTTGACGAATTCCTCAGCTGGTTATTGGTAGTAGGATAGCGGGAAGTAACAACAGCAGTCAAGAAAGACATCATGTGATTAATGGCATCAATGGGATCATCACCTTTCTGGAATACTGGAACAATTAGACCTGATTCTGGTTGGGGAAATTCAGATTGTTAGTTAACTAAAGGAGCATATTCCAATTAAGGGATGGATGATGATGGAGAATAAACGTTGTGGTGAACTGATGATTGATAATCATTGGATGGACAAGTGATTGAAAGAGGTATTGATGATTGATTAATTGAGTATTGTTGAGATTTATAAGGTGATCCATAATGTGAAGGCTAATATAGTGACACTTGTGGTTGAAATTAAGAGTTTTGGTATGAGTTTTGATGAGTTCGATAAGGAGAATGGGTCATCTGATGGGTTGCAACCAAAGCAAGCAGATCTGAGTTGCGCATGCATTAAACGAACTTCATTTACATGAAACTCGTGTTGTCCCAAGTAGGCATGAAGCTGATCAATATTAGTTGTGTGCAAGTCCCACACCAGTTTGACATCTGTCATAAATTTGCTCCATTCAGGAGGAAGAGCATTCAAAAACTTGGTGTTCACTTGAAATTGTTCTAGTTTCACATTGTAGATGTTCATGTCATTGAGTAGCAGTGAAAATCTCAAGTAGAAATCACGTAGTGTTTTGTAGGATCCCTAGATCATTCCATGAATGAAATCACAAGATCAATGGCAAAAAAGAAAGATTAAACATTAAAGAACTTTTTATTGAAAGAAAAACAAGAGTTCCTACAAACCCTTAAGATGAAAAATAATAATCAAGTGCATAGACCTCTGGTGGTAATCCTTGGAGAATGATATTTGTTAGCTTGAATTGCTTCCGTGGCAGATAGCTCAGAATATTTCTTTGGTCTAGTCACTCCATTCTCCTTAATCGTAGGCCAGATGAGTAGACCATTTTCAACGGATTCAAGAATCATTCGTCCATGTTGTCTATTCGTCATGTATAGCTCCATTATGATTTTCCAAGAGTCCATACATAATTTTCCAACATAGGTTGACGATTTGTAATGCACAACATAGGTGGACGATCGTCAGCACCCGAAAGAATCGCTTTGTCAGCAAGAGTCACCATTGATAAATTAGTATGATAAAAGATTGCTGTTGGATCGAGAGGTGATAGAAAGTAATTATGTTTTAAGGTGTTGTCTTTTGGGTGTTTTAAGTCTTGAAATCACACGGGATTTTACAATTCTTGACAAAACCGGGAAAACAAATGAATGTTTCACGGGATTTTATAGGTCACAGAAATAAACCGTATAATTTTGTTTTAAGTGATTTAAGTTTTAAAGCTTTTAGTTGTGAATTTGGTGACCAAATGAAAGTTGCAAATTTGGTTCTCAAAGGAAAGTTGCGAATTGCGAATTCGGTTGCTACTGAATATCTACGAATTCGGTTGCTTCAGGAAAATTGCCAATTCGGTTCTCAAAGAAGTTGCGAATTTGGTTGACAAAGATAAGTTGCAAATTCGGTTGACATAGAAAACTGCTAATTCGGCTATCACTAATAACTGCGAATTCGGTTACTACTGAGACACTGCGAATTCGGATACTAAAGAAACTGCCAATTCGGTTACACCTAAAACTGCCAATTCGGTTATAACTAAAACTGCCAATTCGGTTACAACTAAGACTGTCAATTCGGTTATAACTAGTTCGAAACTCAAAATCTTTGAAACACAAAAAGACACATTTTTGATTGTTTTTTCCCAAATTTTCTTGTATAACTAGTATTACTAAACCTATAGGTACCTTAAAAATGCAAACTTTATGGTTTTTGAGCAAAAAATTTCAAAATCAAGATTTGTACTTTATAAGGTTTTCGAAAACAAAGGTTGTAAAAAAATGATGTTTTTCTTGATTCAAAGCTTATACACCTATATCCTAAAGATACTAGATCAGATTTACCAAGGTAAATGATCCTTTAGTGTACTCAAAAGCTTCGAAAACAAAAGAAAAAGAAGAAAAAGACGTACGGATTGAGAGAAAAACAAACAAAAAAAACAAAAAACAAACACACGAACTAAACAAATCACTCCATGGCTCTTGATACCAATTGTAGGAACTAAGTAATCTTTAATATCAAGCAAGAACTAGAGAAAGAAAGTGGAAGGAAGGATGTATTTCTAGTGAGAGAAAGTAAAGGAAGAGAAATGCATTAAAAGTGTGAAAAATACAACCAACCAACCAACCAATACCCTCTCCATACATGGAGAGGGTATTTATACTCAAAGGGGTGGTCGGCCATGGGCCTTGTAAGGGCTTTCCATAGGCCTTTAGGCCATTTAGATTCTTAATATAGTATTTGACTAACTATGGGCTTTGACTAAGTATTATTTGAAGTGACCGATACTTTTCGTGTTTCTAACACAAAAAATATGTCAAAGTAGTCTTCAAGCAAGTTTTCAGGGTGAACTTTCCTTTAACCTTAAGCCTCGAAGATACATTGAGTTGTTAAAGGAATGCATTATCAGCTTTTAGGTGAAAACTAGCCCTAATAACCCTCCTGATTTATCAGTGACTCTTTGTATAAAGTAGTTTCAAAATCACTTTGTACTTGTGAGAATTACTTTTAGTAATCAGAAACCTTAAACTCCGAAGATACATTGAGTTGCTAAAGGGATGCATTATGAGCTTTTAGGTGATAACTAGCCCTGATAGCCCTCTTGATTTATCAATAGCTCTTAGTTAATAACTATTTCAAAGTAATCTCAAAATGCATTTAGAGGCAAGTGTTGTTTTGAAAAACTAATATCACATAACATGTCTAATCTATAGCAATAAAGTTTCTTGGATTAGAACAGGTCATAACTACTAGAATTTTTTGGAAAGTATCTCATATAAGATAAGATGCCTCGGGTATAACACATTTCGTACAAGTACTAGTGTGTTAGACCTTTCACCTGTGGATGAACTCTGAAGAGTAACGCAAGAGTATTAGGAATACCCAAGTGCACAGTGGTGATTGTTAAACCAAGAAGAATCCACAGATTTGTTAGAACAAATATAATATGGATATAGTGAGATGCCTCGGGTATACTACACAAAGTACAAGTACTAGTGTAATACACCTTTCATCAGTGGACGATCTCCGAGGAGAAATGCAAGAGTATTGAAATACCTGGGTGCACAGTGGTGAGTGTTATATGAAGCATTTTCCAAAATTAACACTTGTTATTGAGAAAAGAATCTGATATGAAAGACAACACAATGGTTGAGCATTGTGACAAAAAATGTTTCTATTTTGACAATTCAAGATAAAAGTCCCATATTATTGTTACATGACCACAAATGCAAGTTTGATCATTTGAGTGTAAACCGTAAATGGTTACACTCAATCCTTAAACCACAAATTAGTTTTCCCTTACCCTTAAATCACAAATGTGACTGAATATTTAGGCAGCATAACGTTTAGATATTAAGCAATAAAGACCGCATGATTACTATTTCAAATCGCATGGTCATGTTTTGTTAGGAATTATAGATTTGATTATACAAAAGAAACAAGTAATGAAACAAAAGGACTAAAATGAAAAGAAGAATTTTGCATATAGATGAAGATTCTGAAAGATCTCCTTATTCAGATAGAAGATATAGAAGATAATATTAAAAGTTAGGAAGATATTATTTGTTCTTATACTTTGTAAAAGTCTGATGTCTCTATTATATAAAGAGACATAGGCGTGTAAGTTTAGGTGTGTCAATGTGTATGTACACCAAACTGTAAAAGATGTAGACGTCTATTATGTGTTGTGTAGCCCCAAGGATCTTTGATCCCTATTACTAGTTAGAGTAACCAATCTATACTGACCATATTATATTTGGGGTTGGTAGGAATGTATGATAATAAAACCTTGTTCAATAACATTGATGTTCTTATTTATATTTCGCTGCATATTGTTATCATTGTTATTGTTCATCCTAGATTAGTTCTAAACAAACTAGAGCTATAAACGATCCTAAGAACTATCACGTGTTTTAGTTCTAACAGGTGGTATCAGAGCCACGAGGCTCTTGATCTAGGATTACAAGGTGTTTTATTGGCGAATCTATGATGAAAAGAAGAAGATACATTGGTTTGAGGTTTTTCTGGTTCCTTTAGTACAAGATAATGTTGGTGAATATTAGGATTTTTCACAAACCCTAATTCTGTAAAAGGAACATTTGTTGTTGATTTGTTCGTGACAACAAGAAGGCAACAGGTTTTGTTGTGATAGAAATAAAAGTAGGGTTTTCATAAACCCTAAACAAGATTGAAACAAGCAGCAGGACAAACCCTAATTCAAGATTCGACAAAGGCAGTAAGAGTACAAGAAGGTGTCTAAACAGATTCGTGTTTTATTGGACATCAAAGGCTAGAAGTGGGTCGATTGAAAGAGAATTTGTGTTTTTGGTCATTAAGATTCAGCGAGGGCTGTTTTCACTTAATACATCCATTTTGAACGTTTTATATACAACGTACAGTGGACACTATGCTAAGCCA
The DNA here is from genome assembly GCA_026074375.1 of Tanacetum coccineum. NCBI lineage: Eukaryota > Viridiplantae > Streptophyta > Magnoliopsida > Asterales > Asteraceae > Tanacetum > Tanacetum coccineum. Next base: position 22,406 of record BQNB010038549.1, on the reverse strand, counting down.
CAACTTATGCAGAAAATGGGGGTGTGGCGAAATGTATATACGACGCTTGTTCATATTTTATTAACTGCTAGTTTTTGTTACATCATTCATATTGCTTGGATGATGATATGCATCTGCTCGGGATTATGAGAGTTTGTACTGCTCGTGTTGTTTAATGCTGGTCGTTTGGAGTGTTTGTACTGCCAATGCACGAGTAGTGCTGCTTGTTAGAAGAACAGTAGTAAGTTAATGTTGTTCTTAAAAATTACTACTGCTGATCACGTGTTGGTTTGGGTTTATGTTCAAGTGCTGCTTTTGGTCATGGATATTACAACTGCTAAGGTGTTAAAAGCAGTATGTTTGCACTTGTGAAAAAGGAGCTGCTTTGTGATTGTTTTTTAAAGAATGCAATTTATACTGTTTAGGCTTGATGTTAGTTTCTACTGTAATGCGTTTTGTTAATGCTGCTATATATACTTTCTGCTGCTAGGGTTTTCAAATTGTACACTTAATACTGCTACTTGGTTATTAGTACTGCTAGATTTGGAAAAGCAGTTACTACTGTTCTTTTTGGTTGTGGCTTATTAAGTTTGTACTGCTAGCATTAAAAAGCAGATTGGTTAATACTGCTTGGGCTTTATGGATTCAATACTACTAGCTTTATTCGATATCGAATGACATGCACATGGTTTGGATCTCGAATAGAACAAGATGCTTCATTTAAGGGGAAGCTAACAGATTGATTTTGGTTTAAATGTTTAAAGGCTCGTTTTTAGATTGCTTGAATTAATTGGTTACGGAGATGATTGTTTATGACTTATTTGACGACGAAGTGGAATTACTTGGGTACGTGTTCTTATCATATCTTAATCGGCTTACAACGTTTAAAGATAACTTGTTTGTTTTATATGGTGTTGATGAAGACTTGCAAAATCTAGCAATGTGTGATTTCTCTTATGGTGCTCAATGCGCACATTTGCTATCACTTTAAGGAGTTATGTTGTTGTGCTCAGTGTCTCATATAGTTGAGGATTTTATCAAGATATTGCGGTCTACTTATACATTGCAGGTATGAGTTTGGAGTTACGTGGATAGTACAAGACATAAGACACAAGTTTGGGTTATTCTACTTCTACATCAAGTTCGTTATACTTAGTTTTCTTCATCAGTAATCATTACAAAAAGCCTACAGAATTTGAAGATTTAAGAGATGGTAAACATACTGGTTTTAGGGAAGCTTTAATGACAAAAAGTATAACCATCAGGATATGTTCATGCACCACTTGAGGTGAAAGGTTTCATTACTAATGCTAGTTGTTTATTACTATTGCTAGTTTAAGTCTCTATTGTCTTGAATTCATTATTCTTATTATGAGTCATGAAGGGTAATTTTAGACATTGGAAGGCCGGATTAGTAGTGTAGTATATGATTTGTAGTTTTAAAGATTCAAGTTGCTTATCTTCATAAGACCCCTATTGGATTATGATAAAAAGGGGAAGAAGATTACAGAGATATGATTTGTAGCTTATTATGTATGGTGATACGAGCAGGTTACAAAGGAAATCTAAATTAAGGGGAAGTTTTTGTTTCATTCAGGGAGATCCATGATCTCAACTTCAGGGGAAGCTTTGATTAAAGGCTTTATGATGAAGTTCGTACAAGAACATGTTTGTTTTGTCATCATCAAATAGGGGAACATTGTTGGGAATTATAGATTTGATGATACAAAAGAAACAAGTAATGAAATAAAAGGAGTAAAATGAAAAGAAGAATTCTGCATAAAAATGAAGATTCTAAATGATATCCTTATTCAGATAGAAGATATTTAGGAAGATATTATTTGTTCTTATCCTTTGTAAAAGTTTGATGTCTCTATTATATAAAGAGACATAGGCGTGTAAATTTAGGTGTGTCAATGTGTGCATACACCAAACTATAAAAGATGTAGACGTCTATTGTGTGTTGTGTAGCCTCAAGGATCTTTGATCCATGTTACTAGCTAGAGTAACCGATCTATACTGATCATATAGTATTTGGGGTTGGTAGGAACGTATGATAATAAAACCTTGTTCAATAACATTGATGTTCTTATTTATATTCCGCTGCATATTGTTATCATTGTTATTGTTCATCCTAGATTAGTTCTAAACAAACTAGAGCTATAAACGATCCTAGAATCTATCACGTATTAAGGTTCTAACATGTTTCCCAAATCTTTGTTTGAACAGACTGTGAAGAATTTTAATTCACAAAATTTGATAAGCCTTTAAATAGCAAATTGTATCAGTTAAACCGCAAATCATAATTTTGCACTTAAACCTTAAATTTTACATGTAAACCGCAAATTTCATTGTTTCACTTAAACCGCAAATTTGAGTTTTTCAAGTAAACTGCAAAATGGAGTTTGCATGTGTATCGCAAACTTAAATTTGCAAGTATATCACAAAATTAAATTTTGCAAGTAAACCGCAAAATTGATATTGCAAGTAAACCGCAAATTGGAGTTTGCACGTATATCGCAAAATCAAGTTTTGCAACAAAACCGCAAAATTGTCTGTTAAAACGCAAAATTATTAATCCTCAAACAGGTTTTCAAGTAAACCCCAAATCTGTATGATTAAATCGCAAATTTACTTTCCTAATACTTGAACAACTTATTTCGCAAATTCTAGTGTCAAGAACACAGAACCCCTATAGTTTATTCCTAATCCGCAAATCAAACAATCCTTATAACACATTCTTTGTTTCACTTTTCCTAAAACTAGATTCACAAATACTTTACTAACCCTAGACTCACCTAAGCCCTAAGATTAATCAAGTTTTAACACAAGTTTTTCAAAAATCATGAACCCAAAATTGATTTAGGTCAGTTTCGGGCCCTAGATCATAAGACGTGTAAAATATTGCTCAAATAGATTAAAGAAAGAATGAAGAATGTTGTTTGATGATTACCTTTTATCAAAAACAAGTTTTTATTATGTTCTTGAATTTGCGATATAGGCTCGAGAGGGTTTGTGGGTTTTGTCGGCTTGAATAATGAAACCTAAACCGCAAATAGTTTAGGTTTTGTTAAACATCTTTCAAAATTTTGCAACAATGGTCCTTGGAGTTTTTTAGAAACCTTTTAAAACTTTACAAATCTTTTATCTAATTTAAAGTAACTATTAGATATTGACAGATTGAGACCCTAAAGTTTCAAAGACCTAAAACACTTATTTTCAAGTTACCATTAAACCCTAAAGTTTCTAACTTATGACATTTTAGATCCTTGGAGTTAAAGTAAATTAACTCCCCCTCAAAATATGTCCTGTTTAAGTTAAAAATTTCTCTCGATACATTCCCGTGATGTGTTTTGAAAGCATGATCACTTAGAAATTTTGAAAGCATATTTCTCCCCTTCGAACAAATATCTGTAGTCTATTTAAAGGTTTCTTAGATTTGTTCGATGGTTTGAATTTCTTTGAAGCACATTGATGAAATATTTATTGATTAAGCACAGTCTCCCCCTTGAACAAAGACCCGTAGTCTATTTAAAGATTTTTTGGATTTGTTCAAGAGTTTCACTTTCCGTGATGCATTTTTTAGGAAAATTTACTGATTATGCACTCTCTCCCCCTTGAACAAAGGCTTGTAGTCTATTTTTTTAGATTTGTTCAAGAGTTTGACTTTCTTAGTAAAATGTTTCCATTGATGACAAAACCGATTCTGATTAATTTCCAGCTTTTGAAAATTGATTGACCCGAACATGATTTGTAAAATCATTTTTTTATACGGAAAAATTGTTCGGGTTATAGAAGATTTCTCTTCTTTTCAAATAATAAGTGCACTGACACGTAGACTTATCTTATCTAAAAAGCCCGAGTTACAATTTAAAATAATTGTAAACCATATACTTGAGTTTGAAAACTTTGAATATTTTGATAAACTCAAGACCGAAAAGACTTCTCTTTTCGTTGTGAAGGATAAGCGCACTAAAGTGTACATTTTCCTTTTATTTGAGGACCAGGTTTTTATCTGACATGTGATAACAAACCATAATAAAAAGAAATGACATGTTTTAAAATGTTTTAAACTTTCACTCGAGCTTTATCTATAATCCCGTGTCATTATTGATTGACATTTCTAAGATCATAGATATTATCGAAATTTAAAGACATGTCGGAAAGATTGTTTTGGAATTACCAATTTTTCTGATTTTGTATTTTGTTTTCTAATTTTATATTTTTATATTTTGTTTTTTTAAAAGTTTATAAATCAAAAATATTTTTGTGTTTATGTTTTTATACTATGATACATATGATACATGGATACATGAAGTAGTAATTAAAATTACTCTTCCTCTTCAGACTCAGCAAGAAGTTTCAGCTCTTTCGGTGTGATGCTTTGCATACCGAGGCGTTTGATCAAAAATTTGAAGCGTTCTCTTGCGAGTGCTTTAGTGAAAATATCCGCCAGCTGATAAGCAGTCTTGATAAAGTAGAGTTCAAGAACCTCATTTTTAACTTGTTCTTTGATAAAGTGGCATCGAATAGCGATATGCTTTGTCTTTGAGTGTTGCACAGTGTTGCAAGATAAGGTAAAGACACTCTGCGAGTCACAACACAACGGGATCTTGTTGAAGTCAAATCCATAATTAGACAATTGTGAACGCATCCATAGGATTTATGTACAACAGCCTGACAAGGAAATGTACTTTGATTTAGTAGTTGATATTACAATACATTTTTGTTTCTTCGAGGACCAGCTAACAAGCTTATCTCCTTAGAATTGTGCACTTCCCGATGTATTTTTCGTGACTCTTGGCAACCTGCATGGTCAGCATCTATAAAAGCTGTTAGATCAAATCCGGTATCCTTCGGATACCACAGACCCCTGTTAATGGTGCCTTTGAGGTATCAAAAGACTCGTTTAACAGCAGTTAAGTGCTTTTTGGTAGGATTTGCCTGATACTGAGCTCACATCCAGACGACAAACACTAGGTTGGGACGACTTGCTATGAGGTACATCATGGAACCAACCATACCTCGATAATGAGTAGGATCTACTGGTGTCCCGTTTGGGTCCTCATCAAGTTTTGACCTTTCCACCATGGGAATGTCAACAGCATCACATTGTTCTAAACCATACTTTTTGATTATTTTAAGAGCGTATTTTGATTGATTTATGAAGATGCCTCTAGGACTTTAAGAAACTTAGAGTCCAAGAAAAAATGACATTTGTCTCATCATTGACATTTTAAAATGTTTGCTCATTTCATTTGCAAATTTATCATAAAAGATTAGATTAGTGGAAGAAAAAATTATATCATCAACATAAATTTGTACCAGTATACGATCATTGCCTTCCTTTCTAGTGAACAACGTTGGATCGACTACACCTTTAACAAATTTCTGACCGAGGAGGAATTTGAAGAACAAGTCATTCCAAGCACGAGGAGCTTGTTTCAAACCATATAGAGCTTTCTTTAATCTGAATACATGATTCAGATGCTCTTGATCGACAAACCCTTCTAGTTGACTCACGTAAACCTCTTCCTTTAAAATCCCATTAAGAAACGCCATCTTCACATCCATCTGATAAACTACCATGTTCTGGTGTACATCATATGCTAAGAATATTCTAATGGCTTCAATGCGAGCGACAGGTGAAACGATTCCTCGAAATCAATCCCTTCTTCCTGACAAAACCCTTTAGCAACTAACCGTGCTTTATTCTTTAACACACCCCTGTATTCACCAAGTTTTACCTTAAATATCCATTTAAGTGCAATTTTCATGATGTTGGATGGTCTTGGAACTAATTCCCATACCTCAAGTCTTTCAAACTCATGAATCTCTTCTTGCATGGCTTCAATCCATGAAGATTCTGTCATGGCTTCTTTGTAATTTTTCGGTTCGACTTTGGTTAAGAAAGCATGGAAGTAGCACCACATAGCATCGGTTGCTAGTTCGCGTCTTATAGAAATAGGTTTTGATGGATCACCGATGACTGTTACTAGAGGATGATCTTTTGTCCATCTTTTAGTGTTTATTTGAGGTTGTTGGAAAGTATGCATATTTGAAGTGTCTACAATCCTTGACGATGACTCAGATGAGGTAGTTTCTGGATGAGCAAATGGATTTGTAAAGGTATCACTATCAAATTCTGCATCTTCTTTATTAAGTGGTTGTTCAACATTTGTAGAATGAATAAGAGAATCTATTGTTTCATTGTTTGGTGAGGTACTTGGAGATGGAGCATCATGATCAATGGTAGTAGATAAAGAAGCTCCTGTTATATTGTTGATCCCACTTTAATAGATCGAATTTCTTAAGCTTGTTTAAGGATTAGTTATATTAGATAAATCTAACACAACTATAGTAAAAGCTTTGTTTGAATGTATTAAAGATTATGCGGAATCTAATCTTTAATATTAAGAAGAATTATCAATGAAACAATAATTCAAAACAAATAAGCTCCAATATTATTAATGATAATAATACGAATACTCTTAAAGTATTAGGGTTACAAAGACCTTGAAGCTATGAATTATACGACTAAGATTGATAAAAGATGATTTTGATACGTATATAACTCTATGCCCTAGGACCTCTTTTTTCAACCATGGAGTTCATATCGGCGTACTATACTTTCATATAGTATATAAAAATCTTTTCTATAAAAATCGAATACTATATGCATAAGCTATACTTACAAACAGTACTTAACTTATATTCTAGCAGTTACTTTACTACTTAGAATATTTTCTTGGCAGTTGTAACATCTTTAGTAGCATTAAATTAAGCAGTCTCGTACTAGCAGTAGTAACTTTTACTAGCAGCATTAACTATACTGAGCAGTCTTAACTTTGTACTAGTAGTACTAACTTTCGCTAGCAACATTAACTTTAACTAAGCAGTCTTAACTTTGTACTAGCAGAACTAACTGTGTACTAGCAGTAGTAAACACTTAGCATATTTTCTTTAAAGTCCATGTGCGTACTAAACTTCTACAGGAGCAGTTTTAACATTAAATTGAGCTGCAGTATTTAAACAGCATCAAGAAGACTTTTAATCCCACAAAATCCTCCCCTACAACTTGTTATCTCTTCAAAATCATCAAGTTTCTTTCACTTAGAGCTTCATCAACCACCAAGGACGGGCTGCTTCTAAACCACTCTTTTACTTCTTAAGATGTTGGATGATGAATTTAAGATGGCTAATAAGACGCCATTTCACTTTTCATTAGTTCAATCATAAGCTTCTTTTCCAACATCATTGAAAGTGTAGATGGTGTAAGAGGATACTTCTTCTCTACCAACATATAAATCTGCATATGTTGCATCCTCAAGGAAAATGTACTTCCACCGGGGTCATACAGCTTCCACTCCAACACTTTTAGTCTTGTTGATTCCTCCATATTCTATTCTTCTACATGTGGTTCAAACATTGTTTTCAAATCATTCCATAATATCAAATCCAAGTCTTCTACTGGTCTTGTTGACTCATATTTAGCTTTTACCAACTTGTACAAAGTTTCCAAATCTTCCCTGTCAAAACTTTTAAGCATGTGACTAAAGATCATGTACATTTGAGACTTTCCATGCTCTTATTATTTGATAATAGCTTTTTCTTCCTTCTTTATGAATCTTCCAGTCAACAATACTTGGAGACTTAACGTCCAAAGGTAGAATAGCATCATATTGTTACCTCTTCTTCTCTGGAATTTTCCATTAAACTTTTTAATCTCTGCTATTTCTTTGTCATCTTCCTTCCTTTTGCTTCTTTGTAATCTCCTTGATGCTAGCTCAGTTCCTGCTCTCTTTTCTTTGCCCTCCACCAACTCTGTTCTAAAGTCTTCAAATGTATTTACCCTCTTGAATGCTCTGTCAAACATCTCTTGAATAGAATCAAACTCTTTCAACTTCAAATCATTGAGCTTGTAATCCTTCCTTCCTTAGTGTAAAGATTAATATTATATTTTCTCTCTGTTGAGCTTTTGTTGGTGGTTTGTTTCTTTTCTCTTCTGCTCTTTTAGCTGCAAAATGCTTTCTTCTTTTCTCTAAGAGTTGTTGAAATAATGTAGCCTTTTCTGCATCAGACAACTCTTCTTGTTCTTGTGCTTGCAATCTTTCAGCCAATTGATGATCAGCATCAATCTTTGCTTGAATATCATCCCATGTTTCAATCAAGGCAATATTGGCTTCTTTTTCAGCTTTTTCTCTTACAAGTCTTTCTTCTTTATCAAATTCAGCTTGTAATCATTTAGCAGTTTCTTCATCAAAACTGATTTGATCTTTCTTCTTCATAGGCTTCACAGGTTCTTCTATCATTATTCCTTTACCCTTGTCCTGTGATTGTTGTGAAGAAATTGTTGTTGTTGTTGTAGATTTACCTGGCTCTTGAAAAACAATCCCTTTCACCTTGGGTTTTGAAGTTTTTAATGCTTCAAGTGCTTGAGCCAAAGTAATTTCTTCAGTAGTTATTGTAACAGTTGTTGCAGCAGTACTAACTTGAGCAACATCACCTACTTCTTCAACAATATTTTCATTTTGTCCTGCAACAAACACCTCCTCGCCATTTAAAGCATCCACATCAAACATCTCTTTGTCAGCATCATCTTGAACACTAACTAGGGCAATTTCTTCATCTACATCAATAGCAATAATCCTGTCCTGTTTGGATGCATCCTCACCCAAACTTTCTTCATCTCCAAAGGATTCTACCATAGCTGTCAAACCAACTTTGTATAATCTCTTTAGCCTATGAGTTCTTGACCTATTTTTCTTTTCAAGCTTCTTGACCCTCCTTTTCAAACTAGCAATCTCATTAGCTTGAGTGGTCTTTGTCTTCTCCAAATCAAGAACCTAGTTTTGTAAAGTGGTACATAGTGCCATTAATTCATCAAGTTTAAGTCTATCCTCATCACTTTGAAGTGTGTTACTTCTTGCGAGCAGTGAATCATTAGAATGTTTAGGTACATTCTCAAACCTAGTTTAAGCAATAGTATCCCCCATGGTTTCTTGGCACCTGGACCACCACCTGAAGTAGTTCCTAGGGAACTAGATTCATTAGGTGTTGCTTTGGATCGGGTCTTAGTTATGTTACCACTGTCCTGCTCTGCTTCTAAGCTAGAAGCAATAGTGGCAGCCCTCACCAAACTATCACCCAACTCTTTATGGATAGCCTCATCTTCAACATTGTCACTAGGATCACTAGATTGAGGTATCTGAGTGTCCTTTTTTAGGCTTCCTAGGTTTTTGTGTCTTTTGAGGTTGAGTTGATGATTGAATAATGGTGGGTGTGTGATGGGGATCAGTTGGATTTGCTGAACCTTCACCCAATTTTGATTGGTTTTGTACCACACTTGTTTGAAATAAAGGTGTTACTCTACCAGAAAAACCTTTTCCTACCCTTCTCATATTTCCAAATATATTTTTAGTGTGAGAGGGTGCAATATAAATTCTCTTATGATTTGGCAGCCCATCAAGTTGTTGATCCAAAAATACTTGTACAAACCTTGGATACATCAAAAATTTGCTAGACAAATTATCCAAGTTACTAATTTCAATAATTTGCTAGATAAATTATCCAAGTTTCTAATCATACTTTCAAAAATGTATTTTAAAAAGTTAAACTTCTAATTTTTAGCCAAACAGATAATTACAGATGCCATAGTACTACTAAACTCATTCCATGCAGTATTCTTTGAACTTAGAAATTGTAGAATAGTATGAATCAGAAATTTCCATTGTGGGGAAAAGAATGGCTTATAGAAAGTTAGCCCCATCAGTGTAAGTTGTTCAAAGATGGTAGAATTTGGTAGACACTCAACACCTTTTGCATCTTCTAGTTGAAGATCTCTTCTAACAGTTGATTCAGTGATGATTATCTTTTTGTCATCTACTAGGGCATGCAACTGTACTTCCTTATTGATAGTGTTGGCCTTGACAGTAGACCATAACTGTTCAATACAAGAAATATATATTGTGGGATTAACGGTTAGCGCATATTTTATAGGGTGTGCATTCAAAAAAAAACATAATTTTTCAACCCATCACTCTTTCGGATTTAGACAAAAATGCGACAGGATATGAGTATCCGCAAACTTTAGATTCGACATTTGTGTTGGTTTTGATAATGGATGATAAAATTAAGTTAGGGTTTTTAGTTAGAAGAGTATTTGAAAAGAGTAAAAAATTGATCAAAGGATCGATAGAAACCCTGAAATTCAAAGTATTTATAAAAATACCTCAATAGCATTACTTCACCCCAGCAGTAGTAACCCAACAGTAGTAACCACAAAAGTAAATTATGCCAACACATAACTTTAGTAACCAGCATTAAACTCTAATTCATTCTAAACAGCTTTCATCATCAATTTAACATTTTCTTGTTGCTTTTCTGCAAAATGTTTAGTCTAAAAACCCAGAAAACGCAACATAAGCAGTTTTCACATTATCACATTATTAATTATACCTAGCAGTATTAAGTATAACTAACAGTATTAACTCAACAATATTGAGTATAACCAACAGTACTAATTATACTTAACAACAGAAACTTTTAATGACATGAATAACAGTACTAATTCATACAAAACTTTACAAAAACATAAAGAGATAAAAGACTTTAAAGACTTATCATTCCAATACTAACAATAACATATTGAAATCTACTTACATCAAAAGCTTTTGTAAGCAAATCTGCAACATTCTTGTCAGTATGGATTTTGACCATTTGAATCAATTTCTTTTCACTGCAATCTCTAATAAAATGATGTCTGATCTTTATATGCTTTGTTTTTGAATGAAAAACAGGATTTTTAATTATGCAAATAGTACTGTTATTGTCAATAAAAATCTTGGTATGCATAAAATTGTACCCATAATCAAGTAGTTGATTCTGAATCCAAAGCACTTGTCCACAACAACTTGAAGCAGCCACATATTCAGCTTCTGTTGTGGAATTTACAACCATTGTCTGTTTCTTGCACTGCCATGATTAAAATCTACATCCAAGGAATTAACAACCTCTTGTTGTAGACTTCCTATCCAAGCTTGCTCCAGCATAATCACTATCAGTGTATGCTACCAAATCAAAAGGAGAATCTTTTGGATACCAAATGCCCAATTTTAGTTGAACTTTTAAGTACCTAAAAATCATTTTCATAGCATAAAGATGTGAAACCTTTGGATTGACTTGGTATCTAGCACAGGCACACACTGCAAACATGATGTTAGGTCTTAAAGATGTAAGATACATCAATGAACCAATCATTTACCTATACATATGAACATCCACTTCTTCACCATCTTCATCCTTAAGTAGAGGCTTTTGAGTTTCCATTGGTGTGCTTGCAGTCTTGACTTCTGTAAACCTAATTTTTTTTAAAATTTCAACAACATATTTATCTTAACTAATAAATATGCCATCCTTCTTCTGCTACACTTGTAATCCCAAGAAGAATGTAAGTTCTCGCATAGAACTCATCTGAAATTTCTCATGCATCAACTTCTCAAATGCATTGCATAGCTCCTTCTTTGTTGAACCAAAGATGATATCATCCACATAAACTTAGACCAGCATAATATCACCTTTGTGCCTTTTGATGAATAAGGTCTTGTTAATTTTCCTTCTTTGAAACCCATTGTCCAACATATTTGTTGACAAGGTTTCATACCAAGCTTTAGGAGCTTGATGTAGTCCATACAATGCTTTTTCAACCTTGTATACTCTATCAGGAAGATCTAAATCTTCAAATCCTAATGGTTGACATACATACACCTCTTCTTCAATCTTTCCATAGAGAATAGCACTTTTTACTTCCATTTGATACACCACAAAATCTTTAAATGAAGCATAAGCTAAAAATAGCCTAATTGCTTCAATTATTGCAACAAGGGAAAATACTTCATCATAGTCAATCCCTTATTCTTGTGTGTACCTTTGAGTAACCAATCTTGCTTTATTTCTTATCATAACTCCCCTTTAATCCTTTTTATTCCTGAAAACCCATTTAGATCCTATAGTCCTTTTTTCATTTGGTAAATTCACTAAAGTCCGAACTTCTTGTAACTTGAATTGTAGAAGCTCTTCCTGCATAGCGTCTATCCAGCTTGGATCTTTCAATGCATGAATTACCTTTTTAGGTTTTTTCTATGATAAAAAACAAGCAAACAATCAGTTTTAAAGATCTTTATGGTTTGTTCTTTGTAAAATAGTACTAACAAACCCATGTTCCTTCAAATTCTTTGACATCTTTCTTGTGTTTGTAGCTGATTGCAAATCTCCAATCACTTGATCTAAAGGATGATCTTTATGAATTCTTGTAGTTAGATTAGGAATGACTTGGATTGTAGTATCCAAATTGTTCATGTCAGCCACTACACCATCATCTTCATCATCTCTTTAGAAGTCAAATATGCTATCATCTTCCAAAGCATGCATATTTAGATCAAATGGAAGTTCAATGCTTGTTTTTCCACCAACAAGATTAACTTCATTTGTGCCAGCAGCATTAACAGTGTTAGTGCTGTTAACATTATCTTCCTTCTCTTGATCTCTACATTCACTATATTTTCTTGGATTTTCATCAACCTTCTTTCCATCATCACTTGAAGGTTTGGATCCATCATTATGAGAACTCTTTGGATCTTGAGAATATGGTGGATCAGCAGTCCATAATGGTAGCAAAATGTAATCCTTGATAGGTTCTGTCTCCTTTCTAGCTTGACCTGCATTATCACTTACTTTTGTACCTACAAAACCATTAGACTGTGTACCTGCAACAATTGGCTCATAATTCATTGTTCTTGTTAGTGCATCAATATCAAATAGCTAATCTGGTCCACTACCTACAGCATTAGGTGTACTCTCACTAAACCTAATATGCAAATTTTTTTCCACTATCCTTGTTCTACTATTGAATACTCTAAAGGCTTTACTATTCAAAAAGTATCCAACAAAGAAACCTTCATCAGCCTTACCATCAAATTTGCCTAAGTATCATCTAACAATATAGGTAATTAGAGATGGAATTAAGACACCCAAATGGTCTCATAAAACTTAAAGTTGGTGTTCTACCATGAAAAAGTTCATATGGGGTCTTGTTATGAGGCTTAACTACTAACACTCTATTTTACACATAGCAAGCAGTATTAACTACTTCTGCCCAAAAAGTAGTTGGCAACTTAGAATCAGCTAGCATAGTCCTAGCTGCCTCAATTAGTGTCCTATTCCTCCTTTCAACAACTCCATTTTGTTGAGGAGTTCTAGCTACACTAAATTGTCTCAAAATACCCTTCATCTCACAAAACTGATTCATTTCTCTATTATTAAACTCAGTTCTATTATTACATCTAATCACCTTAACCTTGTTATCTACTAGATTTTCATCTATATTTTTCTAGCTTGCTCTTATCATTAGCTCACCCTATCATAATCGACCTAAACCCAAAACTTTATTCAAGCTTTACTCTTCTCACACATCTTTAATGGCAAACTTGGAATTCTGTGATAAACACAACATGGTTGCTTTTCTTTAAAAGTCAACTGGGAGTGAGGAATTTCATCAGATAGTAGATTTTCTTGCTGATAGCCATATCAGGTATGCTTTGACTGCTAATCCTACTATCTATGTTTCTCTTATTGAACAGTTTTGGCAGACTGCTACTGTCAAAACAGTCAATGATGGAGAACAACAGATAACTGTCACAGTTGATGGGCAAACAATTGCTATTACTGAAGCATCTGTTAGGAGACATCTCCAATTAGCAGATGTAGATGGTATTAGTTCTTTGCCTAATACTAAAATTTTTGAACAACTCACTCTAATGGGGTATGTTTCTAATGATGACAAACTTACTTTTCAAAAAGGTAAATTTTCACCCCAATGGAGATTTTTGATCCATACCATCTTACATTGTTTAAGTCCTAAGAAAACTTCATGGGAACAATTTTCTAGTAATATTGCAACTGCAATCATTTGTTTAGCTACAAACAGGACTTTTAAGTTTTCAAAATTAATTTTTGATGGTATGGTGAAAAATGTGGATAGTAAAACAAAATTTTTGATGTATCCACGCTTTATACAAATGCTTTTGAATAAAAAGAAAAGGCTTCTTAAACAACATAAGAAAACATATGTTGCTCCTTCTTTAACACAAAAACTTTTTAGCAACATGAAAAGAGGTTTTTCAGGGGAACACATACCTCTATTTGATTCAATGCTGATTCATGACCAACCTGGTCAGGGTGAAGGACCAACACTCACTGTTGAGTCCCAACACACACCCATTGCTTCTCCAACTACCTCACAACCCACTACATCTCAACCAATGTCATCACAAGAACAACCTTCTCAAGTACCTACAATTGAACCTATCATTACTACTTCATCCCCACCTTTATATGAAACAACAATTCCACACACAACATCTTCCATGCCTCATGATTCACCTCTCTCAGGAGGTGGCACACCTGGAAGTGATGAGGGCAGCAAGAAACTTAATGAATTGACGAAATTATGTACCAAATTATCTGACAAAGTCACCAGCTTGGAGGAAGATCTCAAACAGACTAAGAAGGTTTATGGTAAGGCTCTTACAAAGTTGGTGAAGAAGGTCAAATACTTGAAAGACAAGCTTAAGTCTACCTTAGTAAGGAGAAAGGCAAGGATGGTAATTTCTGATGATGAGGAGGATCTAGTTTCAGAGGATCCTTCCAAACAGGGGAGGATGACAGAGACAGAATATGAAGATGTAGATGTAGAGACAGAATATGAAGAAGTTGAGTATGAATTGGATCAGAGTGATACATTTCAGTAGATTACTCCTACAAAGGTTTCACAAGGTGAAGAACAAAGTCTAGAGAGTTCTGAAGTTCAATTAGATGTTCTCAGTGCAGCTAAAATCCTTGCAGATGCATCCAGCGACGAGTAAAGAACCTATAAAGATACAACTAGAAAAAGAAACAGTATTGTAAGTTTTTAAAGATAGTATTGCTGAGTTTTTTTAGTACGGCTGAGGAAATTCTAAGTATGATGAAAGGATCGATTAGAGCTCAAATCTAGGAAGAAATGCAAATAGCTGCAGCAAGAGAAGAACTGGGAAGGATTGATTTTGAAAAGGAATAGAAGTACAAAAAAAGTTGGATGAAAGGAAGATAAATAAAAAAAAAAACGGTATAATAATGAGGAGTATTGTGGCTGAACAAGTTCAAGAGAGACAGTCAGATACTATAAAAAGATATCAAACACTCAAGAAGAAACCAGTCTCAGTAGCTCAAGCAAGGAAGAATATGATGATTTACTTGAAGAATATGGCTGGATACAAGATGGGTTACTTCAAAGGAATGAGCTATGATGAGATCAGACCCATGTTTGAAAAAGAGTATAATAAGATACAAACTTTGTTTAAAAAGGATACTGAGTTGAAAAGACAAAGACAAAGAGAGTTGCAGAAGAGACACTACTTCAAGAGAGTTTCAAAAAGTTAAGGACAGCTGAAGCTTCAAGTTCAAAACCTATTCAAGAACAACCAACTGAAGAACCAAAGAATTTATTTGAGAAGAACTAGTTTTTTCTTGTTGTTTAGATTTGATAAACTCTTTCGTAACAATACTAGGCCTAACTGTTTTCTTTTCAATTTTAGGCTGAGACACATCCTCTTCCTCATCATCTAACACCCATTCTTCAATAATTAGGGCATCATCATTCTTCCTAACTGCCTTAGGTTCTTCTTTACTAGACATAGCTTTACTATTCTCAACTACAAGCTCATTAACAAACTCATCTAAACTAGTAAAAGATAAGTCAGGTGTTAGAGGCATGAAATTTCCTATGTAGGGAGGTGGAACTGCATTATAATTTTCATAGCCTAAACCTTTCTTGCAAATTTCAACTATCTGACACTCTATGAGCTTGTATAAACTTTTAGATGCATGTTCAAATTTATCTACATTAAGTTGAATGCCATCTTTTTCTTTTTGAACTATTTCAAGCTTCTTCCTAAGCTCTCTAATAGTTATTTCTCCTATGTGAATTTAAAATTTTAAGCACTTAATATCTTGTGAATAAATAGACTCATTTGCTTTATAAACTTCAAGTTTTTCTTCCACAGACTTTAAACCTGTCTTATAACCTAGAACCATTAACTCAGATTTCTTTAAATCTTTTAATACTTAATCATTTTGAGATTTAAGAAGTTCAATAGTGTTGGGAATTAAGAGCTTCTACAAGGTTATACTGCTGATGGACTTAGTACTGCTATTTGAAGATTTGTGCTGCTACTGAAGATTGAAGAATATAAACTAAGTCGTTAGTACTGCTAGTTGTAATAGTTATTACTGTTAGTTATAGTTAGTACTGCCAGTACAAAATGATAGATCATTAGTACTGCTAGTTAGTTTATTAGTACTGTTAGTATAAGAAGTTAGTACTCCTTAAGTGATATGCATGAGATATATTAGGGATAGATATGTATGATCACTTAACACAGTTTGTAAGCCTATTAGGGTTTTCCTTGGTGTATAAAAGGAACCCTACGGCATAGTTAGATATATCAAATTCAAGATAGAAAATTCATAGCTATTTAGGCAAAACATATAGTTGTTTTGTGAATCATTCAATATATTGTGAGTTGAGAGAAAGATCTTGTGTTGCTACTGTTACATTGTTTAATTGTTCTTCTAGTGTATAAAGATTAGATTCCACATAATCTTTATATATTCTATAAGGTTTCTATCATAGTTGTTTTAGATATATTTAAGACAACTAAAGCTTTAACAAGATGAGCAAAGATCTATTAAAACGAGATCAACAAGTGGTATCAGAGCTTGTGTTCTGAAACCTTGATCAAGAAGAACTCTTTATTCATACAAAGAGATGGATCTAGAAACAGTACAAAACAATGATGTGGCAAAGTTACCCCTTCTAAAACAGGGTGACTATGAGATGTGGAGACTCAGAATAGAGCAGTACTTTCAAATTCAAGACTATGCTCTATGGGATATCATAGAAAATGTCAATTCCTTCAATCCTGTAGCACAAACAACAACAAATGCAGATGGTACCTCTACTTCAACAATACCAGGCCCTGTTACAACTGAAGAGAAGACCCAAAAGAAGAATGATGTAAAAGCCAGAAGTATGTTGCTAATGGCACTTCCAAATGAACATTAATTGACTTTTAATCAGTACAAGGATGCCAAGACTTTGATTGAAGCCATACAAGTAAGATTTGGTGGCAATGATGCCACAAAGAAGACACAAAAGACACTTCTAAAGCAGATGTATGAGAGCTTCAATGCCCCAAGCACAGAGTCACTTGACGCTATCTTTAACAGGCTTCCGAAAATTGTTATCCAGTTAGCCATCTTAGGTGAAAACATCTCTCAAGAAGATCTCAATTTAAAGTTCTTGAGAATTCTGCCTTCTGAATGGAACACTCATGTAGTGTTCTGGAGGAACAAACCAGATCTTGACTCAATGAGTTTTGATGATCTCTACAATAATTTTAAGACTTTTGAACAAGAAGTCAAAAGAACTGTTACATCAAGCTCAAATTCAGGCTCTCGGAATGTGGCCTTTGTTTCAACTCCTAACAGTACCAATGAAGTTAATACTGCAAATGTTCATGTTAGTACTGCTAGCTCTAAAGTTAGTGCTGATAGTACTCATAATAATACTGCTAACACGAGTAATGCCACTGTCTATGCTTTTTTGGCCAATCAACCAAATGGGTCTCAACTTGTTCATGAAGACCTAGAACAAATCCATGAAGATGATCTTGAAGAAATGGACTTGAAGTGGCAATTGGCACTACTGAGTATGAGAGCAAGGAAGTATTACCAGAGAACTGGGAAGAAGATCACTATCAATGGAAGTGATACTGCATGATATGAAAAATCCAAGGTAGAATGTTTCAATTGTCATAAGATGGGACATTTTGCAAGGGAATGCAGAGGTCCTAGGAACCAAGAAAGCAGAGCTATAAATCAAGACAGCTCAAGAAGGACTGTGAATGTGGAAGACATTTCTTCCAAAGTAATGGTGGCTATTGATGGAGCAGGTTTTGATTGAAGCTACATGGCAGATGAGGAAGTCCCTACCAACTTAGCTCTTATGACTTTCTTAGATTCAGGGGTACATAATACTTGTTCTAACACTTGTCTTAAATCCTTTGAAACTCTTAAAACCCAGCTTGATAATTTAAAAATAGAATTTAATAAATCTGAGTTTAATCTAGCTACCTATAAAAGAGGTTTAGCTTCTGTAGAAGAACAACTTGTCTTCTACAAAAAGA
Source organism: Tanacetum coccineum (assembly GCA_026074375.1). NCBI lineage: Eukaryota > Viridiplantae > Streptophyta > Magnoliopsida > Asterales > Asteraceae > Tanacetum > Tanacetum coccineum. The sequence goes on along the minus strand of BQNB010038549.1, from coordinate 4,143 downwards.
ATGAGGTTATGCTTTGCGACCAAATTGCTATTTTAAAAAGAGATGCCTCATTTAAAGACTCAGAAATCAATGCTCTTAATATTCAGATAGAAAAACTTAAGAAAGAAAAAGAGAGCAATCAGATTAATATTGACAATTTTGAAAATGCCTCTAAGAGCCTAGATAAATTGATAGGGAGTCAAATTTCTGATAACAATAGAAAAGGTGTGGGGTATAATGCTGTTCCACCTCCACCTACAGGCTTATTTGCACCCCCAACTGTTGATTTATCCAACTCTGGTCTTAAGGAGTTTCAACAGACTAAATTTGAAGGCTATGGACTTAAGGAAAATAAGGGTGTCTGTAAAAATTCCTCAAATGAGATTAAGAAAACTACTAATGCCCTAATAATTGAAGATTAGGTGTTTGATTGTGATAAGGATGAGTCTGAAGTAAGGATATTAAAAATTGATAATGTTCAACAAAAACCTAAGCAAGCTAATCAACCTAGTAAAGTTAGTAAAAATCCTAGGTATAACAGAACAAACTGGAATGAAAAGAAACCTCAAAAATTAGGAGTTGGGTTTTAGTTTACACAGAAAGCTTGTTTTATGAGTGGGAGTCTTAACCATCTAATTAAAGACTGTGATTTTCATGATAAAAAGATGGTACAAAAACCTGTGTTGAACAATGTGAAAAAGGGAACTGGTCAAAGGGAAGTTAGACCAGTTTGGAATAATGCTATGAGGGTTAATCATCAAAATTTCTCTAATTCTAGAAGGAATTTTGTTCCAACAGCAGTTTTAACCAAGTCTGGCATAGTACCAGTTAGTACTGCTAGGCCTATTAATACTGCTGCACCTAAATCCTTTATGAATGCTGCAAATACTAGATCAAATGCTTTTCAGAAGTCACATTCACCATCTAGGAGACCTTTTTTCCAACAAACAACACTTAAAAATAGAAATTTAAATAACAAAGTTAATACTGCTAAGATAAATTCTGTTAATACTACCAAGAGAAACAAAGTAACAAGTGCTGTTGGGAAACAAGGGATTAATGTTGTTAAGTCCTCAGCATGCTGGGTATGGAGACCTAAAATTAATGTTCTAGATCATGTCTCCAAAAACAGTGGATCATACATTAGTAAGCAATTTGACTATGTTGATCCAACAGGCAGACATAAGTCAGTAATGACTTGGATCCCCAAGAGAAACTACTTCTCTTATGAGCAGTATGCAAAATGTTTTGGATTGTGTATCTTTATGCTTAACATTTTGCAGTTTTAGAGCTTAAAGGTTATTTGATTAATAATGGATATGCTGACTTGGTGAAAATGCTGTATGGTTAGAGTTGTGGGGAGGATATTGATGATAGCATGAATGTCCTTTTCGTGTTGATTGTACACCACACAACAAATGGTCATCAATTCACCATGTCTAATAGACAAAAAAGAATTGGCTATTCCAGGACAAACGACAACTGGTAAAGAATTCTCAAATCCGTTAATGGCTCATAGTTTGCCAAAAACTATTTTTTCAACTAAGTTTGTGGGATGACTTGAGGTTAAATTTAGGAAGAAATGGGTCAAATGTAGTATTTTGGTTTGGTTAACAGTTGTTGACTTCTATTCATGGGTTATGCATAAATATGGATCCTCATGAATTCTCACATGTCTATCTAGTTATTTCTAGTGTGTTTGTGATGAATAGAGGCATGTTGTTGCATGATTATTGGAGAAAACGTTAATACTGCTAGGCAAATTCTTAATACTGATGGGCAAAAATATTAGTACTGCTAGACAAAAGTTAATACTGCTAGGCTAGTATTAGTACTGTTGGGTTACCGTTTACACTGTTTGGTGAATAACAGATTTTTAACTCTTTGAATATTACCGTTGAGGTTTTTACGCAACTGACTGAGTATATAAGGTTCTAAATTTGTATAATTATATTCTTTACCTTATTTACACGATTTCTTTTAAGCTAAAGATACAATTCGTTCATTTATCTGCTTTCAAAACCTTATACACTCTTTGTAAAATCTCAATTGCTTTTACTAAACACTAATTCATTCTACATCGATCTTAACCCAGCACTCACATCAGTACTTTGCTCATAACTTATATACATGGCTAATATGGACTTCTGAGACAAGCATAACATGGTGGCTTTTCTTCAAAAGCCAACTGGAAGTGAGGAATTCCATTAGATAGTAGACTTTCTTGCTGGTAGCTATATCAGGTATGCTTTAACTGCAAACCCTACTATCTATGTTTCTCTTATTAAACAGTTTTGGCAGACTGCTACTATCAAAACAGTCAATAATGGAGAACAACAGATAAATGTCACAGTTGATGGGCAAACAATTGCTATTACTAAAGCATCTGTTAGGAGACATCTCCAATTAGCAGATGCAGATGGTATTAGTTCTTTGCCCAATACTGAAATTTTTGAACAACTCACTCGAATGGGGTATGTTTCTAATGGTGACAAACTTACTTTTTAAAAAGGTAAATTTTCACCCCAAAGGAGATTTTTGATCCATACCATCTCACATTGTTTAAGTCCTAAGAAAACTTCATGGGAACAATTTTCTAGTAATATTGCAACTGCAATAATTTGTTTAGCTACAAACAGGACTTTTAAGTTTTCAAAATTAATTTTTAATGGTATGGTGAAAAATATGGATAGTAAAACAAAAATTTTGATGTATCCACGCTTTATATAAATGCTTTTGAATAAAAAGAAAAGGCTTCTTAAACAGCATAAGAAAACATATGTTGCTCCTTCTTTAACACAAAAACTTTTTAGCAACATGAAAAGAGGTTTTTCAGGGGAACACATACCTCTATTTGATTCAATGCTGATTCATGACCAACCTGGTCAGGGTGAAGGACCAACACTCACTATTGAGTCCCAACACACACCCATTGCTTCTCCAACTACCTCACAACCCACTACATCTCAACCAATGTCATCACAAAAACAACCTTCTCAAGTACCTACAACTAAACCTATCATTACTACTTCATCCCCACCTTTATACGAAACAACAATTCCATACACAACATCTTCCATGCCCCATGATTTACCTCTCTTAGGAGGTGACACACCTAGAAGTGATGAGGGCAGCAAGAAACTTAATGAATTGACAGAATTGTATATCAAATTATCTGACAAAGTCACCAGCTTGGAGGAAGATCTCAAACAGACTAAGAACGTTTATGGTAAGGCTCTTACAAAGTTGGTGAAGAAGGTCAAATACTTGGAAGACAAGCTTAAGTCTACCTCAGTAAGGAGAAAGGCAAGGATGGTACTTTCTGATGATGAGGAGGATCTAGTTTCAGAGGATCTTTCCAAAAAGGGGAGGATGACGAGACAAAATATGAAGAAGTTGAGTATGATTTAGATTATACTGATACATTTTAGCATATTACTCCTACAAAGGTTTCACAAGGTGAAGAACAGAGTTAAGAGAGTTCTGAAGTTCAATTAGATGTTCTCAGTGCAGCTAAGATCCTTGCAGATGCATCTAGTGAAAGAGTAAAGACCTATAAAAGGTACACTAGAAGAAGAAGAAGAAGTACTGTTCGTTCAAGAGATAGTACTGCTGGAGGTCTTTTTAGTAATGCTGAGGAAATTCTAACTACTGATGAAAAGATAGCTCAGAAGCTAAATGAGGAAGAAATGGCAAAAGCTGTAGCAAGAAAAGAACAAGAAAGGATTGATTTTGAAAAAGCCTTAGAGTTACAAAAACAGTTAGATAAAAGGGAAGAAACTGATCATATTGACTAGTGTATTGTGGCTGAACAAGTTTAAGAGAGACAATTAGATACTATAAAAAGATATCAAACACTCAAGAAGAAACCAGTCTCAGTAGCTCAAGCAAGGAAGAATATGATGATTTACTTGAAAAATATGGCTGGATACAAGATAGGTTACTTCAAAGGAATGATCTATGATGATATCAAACCCATGTTTGAAAAAGAGTATAATAAGATACAAACTTTGTTTAAGAAGGATACTAAATTTGAAAAGACAAAGACAAAGAGAGTGGCAGAAGAGACACTACTTCAAGAGAGTTTCAAAAAGTTAAGGACAGCTGAAGCTCAAGGTCAGAACCTATTCAAGAACAACCTACTGAAGAACCAAAAGAATTATC
>BQNB010038548.1:4792-20107 GCA_026074375.1 Tanacetum coccineum | reverse complement strand
TCAGAAACGAATTATAATTAAACTGTTTTTATAATTAACAAAAACAAAAACCAAAATCAAAAATTATAATTATAATCAAAAACGAATTATAATTAACCTTTTTTACCAAAAACGAATTATAATTAGAATTATGATTTAGAGGGTTTAGAAGTATAAGAATTATGATTTAGAGGGCTTCGAATTATGGCGGTGGCTGGTATATATGTGCTCGTGTGCGCGTGAGTGACGGTGTGGAGTGGTGGTGGGTGCTGTGGTGAGAGGTTGTGATGGTGGGTTATGTGGTAGTGGTGGAGGTGGTGGGTTATGTGGTCTAATTTGTGGTGGTGGTGCTGCAAAAATCGCCAAGAGTGGTGGGTTATAAGTTTTTTACGTTTTTTGTTATGAAGATGAAAACTCAGATCTGCTTTATGTTACCAACAATCCCTGGCGACTTTCCCCAGCGACATGTCACCGGGGAAAACCACAACTTTGTCGTTTAGCTGAAAATGGCGCCATAACGAAAATATTGGAGGGTTTTTTGCAAAAAATAAACATGGTGGAAAGTTTTATTAAAAAATTATTAATTTTATTAAAAAATTATAAAGTTTTATTAATATATCAAAACTATATTTTTTATTTTTTTAGAGTTTTTAATAATTAATATTTAAAAATATATTATTTAAAATTATTTTTATAAAATATATAAGTATTATTTACAATTTTTTTATAAAATATATAATCGGTTCGTTTCGGCTTGGTCGGTCCGGTTTCTCGGTTCGTTCCGGTCGGTTCGTAAAAAATATATTATTTAAAATTATTTTTATAAAATATATAATTATTATTTACAATTTTTTTTTATAAAATATATAATCGGTTCGTTTCGGCTGGGTCGGTCCGGTTTCTCGGTTCGTTCCGGTCGGTTCGTAAAAAATATATTATTTAAAATTATTTTTATAAAATATATAATTATTATTTACAATTTTTTTTATAAAATATATAATCGGTTCGTTTCGGCTGGGTCGGTCCGGTTTCTCGGTTCGTTCCGGTCGGTTCGTAAAAAATATATTATTTAAAATTATTTTTATAAAATATATAATTATTATTTAAATTTTTTTTTATAAAATATATAATCGATTCGTTTTACGTAGAAATATTTGGTCAAAATTTAACGACCGTATCCCTGGCGACATGTCGCCGGGGAAAAGTTCAGAATACTTTGACTAAATTTTCTACGAGAATTGGTGCCACGTAGTATCTATTTTTGTAGTTTAGTGCATATTCCCCAGCGACAAATGTCGCCAGGGAAAAGTCCGTCACCTATTCCCCGTGAAATCATGAATTCAAATCGTGTCCTCGTATCACTTTATGAATGTCTCAGATAGTCATATACATGCATTTGTCAATGAAATTAACACAATTGATGGAAGAACATATATAAATAACACAATTTAATAAACTAAGTAAATTTGACTCATATATATATCATTATAATGAAACCTAATTATACTCACTACCAAAACTCAAATTTATCATATATCAACCACAAATGATTATAGCCCCAAACAAAAAGAAAAGACGACGAAAAACTCTGTGACGACGAGGCAGCAAATTAACTTGGGATATCGTTTTCTCCATGCCCCATCTCCAAGTCCTTTTCTTCGGAGTCTTGAATGCTTGTTATATCGTTTTGATGGCCTGATGTATCATTTTGATGGCTTGATGGATGTTTTTTAACGCTTTTTATCCTTTTCGAAAGTATGTCTTCCACGCACGATTTACAAAGATTAAAATTACGAGATGCTACAGCTTTTCCCTTTTTCAGAACAGTTTCGATAATTCCTGACTCCACGTTATCAGCCATTGTCGAACTAGGACTAAACAGAAGAAGAGTAAACAATATAATTCGTGAACAAAATAATGAAGGAAGTAGAGGGAAAGTTTAGTTTTTATAGATAGGGCGAAGATTGAATAAAAGGAAACAACGTTACGCGGTTTGAATAAAAGGAAGTTAATTCGTATATTTTTGGGTGAAAATTTTACTAGTAAAATATTAGGCGAGTTTGTTTTGTTTCATCTAAAAAGTAACTCTAGCTTTTTATATAATTTTAATAGTTTTGTTTAATGTTTTAAAAACCGATTTTTTTAATGACTCGGTCAAGCCACCGGATAACAGTACAACCAATTTAACCGACGGTTTAATCGGGTTTTTCGGTTAATATCCTTTCGATTTACTGACCGGTTCACGGTTCAACCCGAATTTTAAAACACCGGTTTTCTGTTGTTGTGAAATTGTTGCTTTAAATTGACTTGAAGAGAACATTTTAAAACTTTAGAGTAAACTGCAAAAATCATCCCTGTGGTTTGTAGTTTGTGACACTAATCATCCCTAGCCGATACTATTGGCACTAATCATCTCTGAGTGGCAAATGTTTGGCAAAAATCATCCCCAATAAGGATGATTTTTGCCAGACATTTGCCACTCAGGGATGATTAGTGCCAATAGTATCGGCTAGGGATGATTAGTGCCACAAACTACAAACCACATGGATGATTTTTGCAGTTTACTCAAAACATTATTATTATTATTATTTCGTGACTTATAATAAAAAACATTACTGTAAAAAGAAAATTAGAAAATTAATGTAAAATTTAAAAATTTAAGTCTTATTTCAAACATATATAACAGCTCATTTAAACCATATAGTAACTGTCTTCTAATAATGATATATTTTAATGAAATTATTTAAAAAAAGACTCACTAAAGTTATAACCATCAAGCTAAAATTTGAAAAATAGAAATGTTAATCATTTACAATATTACTGTAATAATTTAGACGTTCTACTTTATAAAAACATATCTCTACTAAAGTATTTGGGACATGCTAAATAAGGAATGTTTAAAATGAAAAACATATTCTCAGCACAAAAATAGTCACTTGGTACTCGCCGCCGCATTTTGCGAATACTTTTTTTTTATTTAAAATTCATATAAATTGGTTGTACATCAAGTTGGTTGAAAATAATTATTATCAAGTGAATGTTATTATACTAATTTATAACAAAATAACCCATGTTTAAATACCTTAAACGTGACTCTTTTAAAAATTTACATTACAATTAGACGTGAGCAGAAAAACCGGTTCCACAACCCGACCCGGTATTGAAACCAAAAACCGAACCGGTCAACCCTGGTTTTGACCAGAATCGGTTCCGGTTCTTGGCCAAACCGGCGGTTTGGGACCGGTTTCCGGTTTTCGTGATTCTACCGGTTCGTATACCGGTTTATCGAACTGGAAAACCGAAACCGGTTCGGTTAACCGGTTCCGGGTATTTCTTTTCAAAATTCGAATCTTGCTTTTATAATGTGGGGGACCCGTGAAGGAGCGTTTTTATGACTTTTTGGGTGTAGTGTTTGTTGTTTTGCTCTTTTATTTGATTATAAATTGAGGGGTTGTGTTAGTGTTTCAATCACAACTTACAACTTACAATCCTAAGAAAAAAAAACTCTCCAAAGCAAAACCGAATTTCTTTCAATTAGCAATGGCAAGTCAATCCGCCTTAACTACCCCCGGTGCCGGTTCATCAAGTGCACTGACGGTTCTTCAAATCCTACCAACCAATCAAAACCCTCAGATTTGGAAAGACTTCAACCTTTGCAAAATGTTCGACAACACAACTAAAGCTCAATGTAAGCATTGCTTTCATTTCTTTTCGAAAGATTCCAACTCGACGTTGAAGAATCATATCTCGCATCCGCATTGTGAAGCACTAAAGAGGGTTGCGGAATCGGGGCAATCGTCTATGTCTCGAGATGGGAGTATTTTCGTGTACAATCCGGATGTTCTTCGTGAATAATTCGCGGGTTTGGTGATTCAACGAGGGTTACCATTCAACCACTTTGACGACGAGCAAACAACGAAGGTGTTTCAAAACCATTTGCAACCAAAATACAATCATGTAAGTCGCACTACTCTCAAACGTGATGAAATAAAATTATGGGTAGCGGCTAAACAAACAATAATTGATGGTTTTCTAAACTTAAATATTAATGTCAACCTAACAACGGATGTTTGGTCCGCTCCTCATGGGCTGCCCGGTTCTTACATATGTGTTACCGCACATTGGATTGAACCTGATACTTGGAAAATGATGAAGCGGGTCATTGCATTTGAAGACTTTGCGGTTCCCCACACGAGTAGTGATTTAGCTAAAACGTTGATAAATGTGTTTGTCAATTTTAACTTGGAAATTAAAATTATGTCAATCACATTGGATAATGCTAGCAACAACACATCAGTAATTGGTAAACCAAAATTAAAATATGAACCACCAACGAAGGGTTTTTTATCATAGTCGATGTGTTGCACGCATCATTAACTTGGTTGTGCAAGATGGTTTAGCGGTGCCCGCGATTAATGAAATCAAAGAGTTTTTTAAAATAATGTTAAAAGATGTATTTAAATCGGGTGGTAAAAACCATCAACGCTATATTAGAATCTGTAGACAAGCGGGGAAACCTTGTTTATCACCTCATTAGGACGTTCCGACAAGATGGAACTCCACTTATCATATGTTCCAAAGTGGTTTAAAATAAAAAACTACTTTGATGTATTTTCATGACCTTTTGGCCAATAAGGGTAAGTGTAATCATTTTTTGGTTGACAGTTGGATTACTATTGAAAGTATAACGCAATTACTTGAAGTGTTTAACAATGCCACGGAAATTTTATCGGGGGTTTACTACCCAACATCTCCATTGGTACTTCAACAAATTTTCTTCATGAGTACCAAATTAAACGAATATGAACTTGAGGGGGTATATTTGCAACTATGGTTAAACCAATGAAGGAAAAACTTAAGAAGTAGTTTCAAAGAATGCCACTGACAATTACTTGTGCAGCCGCTTTAAATCTATGTTTTAATGTACACGGGGTAGAGTTTCTTATCTAAGTACGAATTTGGAGTTTTTTGATGATGGTTATGCAACTAAGGCAAAAAAATAGTTTACCGACTCTTTGGAAGGTTTGTATAATATTTATTATACAAAATATGGTAACCCAACAACAACAAATAAATCAAGTAGGGGGCTTCTTCATCGAGGGCGAGTGGCAAAAATCAAATGACCCCGTTGCTAAACCGGTTGAAAGAACATAAAAACAAAAAGGCAAGGAGTGATCCTTCATTGTCCTCCGAATATGAGCGATATGTTCATTCAGATTTTGTCACACATCTTTAAACAGCGGAGTTTGCAACTTTTGATGTGTTGGGTTTTTGGAAGGCAAAGGAAACAATGTTTCCCGTTCTATCCCGCATGGCTATGGATATACTAAGTGTCCAAGCTACTTCGGTAGCTTCTGAATCCGCATTTTCAACAAGTAGGAAGGTGTTGTCAATCCAAAGAACAAGACTCACCCCGGCATCCTTAGAGATGTGTATGTGCTTAAAAGATCACTTGGACGCTCAAGAGCGTAAATAAGACAAATCCACTCTTGAAACCCCCGTAGACTTTGAAGAAGAGATCTTGGATGCCGATGTGCAAGAAAATGAAGCCATTCCACTATCCGATGAAGAAATTGCACTTGATGCTGCTAGCAGCGAAGGTTCTATGTCCGGACCTGGTTCGGGAGGAGAAGAGGGTGATTATTATGATATGATGAACTATCATGATGATTACTAATTGTCGATTACGATGTTGTATTTTCAATTCTGACGTATTATGTTGTATTTTCTTTTCCGATATATAAGGTTTTCTATTAAATAAAAGTTGAAGTTTATTCAGTTTCTTGCGTATAAAACCACGAAAAACAGAAGAAAAAAACACAAACCGGTCCAAACTGGTTTTACAGGTTAACCGGTTATGAACCGGTTCCAAACCAGTGTGACCGGTTAGAAGTTTGAACAGCCCAAAACCGGTTCCAAACCGGTTCGGGTTTCTCCAAAACTAGTTTAGACTGGTTTGTTGACTGAAACAGGTTTCTGTTGACTGAAACTGAACCGAACTAGTTAACCGGTTTGCACACGTCTAATTACAATGAAACAATATTCAAACTTGGATTGTTTTGCCGTTAATATATAGTTTATGTGGCATAACCGGAACAGTAAGATCAGAAAGCATACCATTTGCGTTAAAATCTCGGTTCCTTATTTTTCAAAAAGATCATTATAAACGTTTTGTTTCCTCATGATCAAACATACCACCATTATCATCACCTCGACTGATACGTGCATGACAAGAACAAGTCCAAAGAAGATGAAAGTCCCAAATAACACGTCTCTTAGAAAATACTAGGCGAGTACCCGTGCACGCACGAAAAATCTCTAGCGGCCATTAATAGATATGCGATATTGTGGTAAGCTCATCGTCACTAACCAGGCATATCTGAAGATATTGATGATCTTTTAACCACCTCATGTGTCCCAAGTCAATTTCATTAAGTTTGGCTAGGGAACCAATTTGAGAAAGCCCTTGATTTCTCATAAACTACTACAACCTTCATATCCAAACTCTTGCAACGTGAATTGTTGTAATTCAAACCGTAGCACAACCTAGATATAGAATATGACTCGAGATATGGTTGACGCGATCTCCAAAACCCACGCACTCTCAAATCTCATATTTCAAAACGTATTAAGACAATGTGGCTGTATTGGTGTGGTTATGTTTAATGGTGTGCTATATATCAATTTACTTGTAACTAAAGATCACTAATATAAAGGGAGATCACGTCGGGGAGATCACTTTTATTTACAAGTCTCCTATGGTCCAGCTAAATGACATTAAGTAAATAATGCAAGTTTGTTTCGTACATATAAATGTGCATCTAAAAAGTTAATTCATAAGCACTTCAATACACACATTAAAATTGTTTTGTTTTATGGAATTCTATGTCATATGCAAGGGCAAGTTATAACGTATTTGCAGTTATTTTTGCACATTATCTTCTTGGTTAACAACAACTTCACATGTTCATGTATAAACGATGTCAATTGGTAAAATATGATAATTGGGAAAAAGTGAGCTTTGATTAAAAAAATCATTTTAAGTTCGCAAGTGTATTAGGTTGATAAGCATTGTCTTCTAAAGTTAATACATGCAGTAATTCAATGATCCGTTATTCTTTAAAAGATAAAAGTAGTAAAATACTTGATACAATCACATTACAAACAAATAAATATTAAACGAACAAAAGTAAATTGATTTATTTAAGCGTAAGAAATTACAAATAGTTGATTGCCTAAAGGAGAAACAAATAAAAAAAATTATAATCTATGAAATTCTTAGACAACGTTGTTTGTGAAGATTATAGGAAGCTATATTAAAGCTAGCACAAAATTGGATACATAATTACATTTCCCGGATACACACCGAAAAAACTCTTCTGGTTCCAATTTCTAGTAATATCAATGAGGATCATTTACTCACTTGAAATGATCCTTGGTTGTAAAGGGGGCCCGCCTTATGTTGTTCACGGTCCACCTGTCACTTTAACATAAGCTATTCTTCAAATACACAAAACCTGAAAAAATTCAAAAAATTTGTCTGTGCATCTTCAAATAGTGCGCAGTAGATCATCTTTCAGAAAAACTTGTAATTGAAACTCCTGGCTGTTTAAAATATCAGTATGCAATTACAACATTTATCATACACTAAATATTACAATATAAATCTAAATATTCAAGTACAACTCTATAAGAGGTTGTATGCAATAAGATTGACTTTGGGTGACTTTCCACCTCTTGTGACAAATGTGACCTTCAATTAATGGCAGCAAGAAAAACCATAGCCAATGCCAAAGTGAAATAAAGGGTCTAAAACCTATATATGACTAAAGATGGCCCAATACAGATTACATTTATATTCCATTATTATAGAAGAGAAACTGAATGTCTGATAACCAAAATGTATATAAAAAATATGATGATTTAACATAACACATCCTACTCCTACTTAAGAAAATAACTAAAAAGCATATACAATATTACAATCTTTACTATGCGCATGGTGAGTTACATGATCTTACAAACATTCAAGAAAGAAAATAATAACAAATGTGTTCTTTGCTTAAGAAGGACAACATAATTACCATTTTACTTCATATAGGCGAGTACCCGCGCATAGCGGCCGAAAATCCTTAACGGCCGATAATTAACGGTATGCAATATTATGGTAAGTGTTTCGTGTAATGTTCAAAATAGAACGTGAAAAAGATCAAAATGTTATTGCAAACGGTTGTAACATGCGATAATTCAACTTTCAAGCAAAAATTCTTAACATGTATCAAAGAACATATAAAAACATTTAAAACATAAAATAAAAATTATATCAATTATGGATAATAACTAACAATGCACGTATTCGTCGCGTAAATGCGCACTATTGTGTACCCGAATGCTAATGATCCTTGCTGCTAGCGAGAGGGAATAATATCCACTGTTGCATCTTTTTCATATATGTATTCTATAAAAATGGTCAAAAACATATTATGCTTCACAGTAATGTTTACATACAAAGTTGGAACCACATTCAAATATTTAGTCATATCAACACTCTATTAGACATTCATAGAGTATTGATTTGTAGACACAAAATACGTATATGTTTTTTGAAGTATATATATGATTCATGATCTTACTTGTTTGCTTATGAATTTGCGGTTGTATTATGGGTTGACGGATTCTTCCTACAGAAGAAACAATGACAAATGTTAATAGAACAACCAAAAACAAATGTTAATAGAACAACCAGTAATGTGTTTTTAACTTTTATTTTTTATGTAAAATAAGCATTAACTATTTAATGTACTTTAACACTTTGTTAGGTTTGATTATATCTTTTTCAACTATCGAATTGGTCAGGTTAAACTTGGCTACAATGAAATGATTCAAACATGTAATACGGTTGAAGGCCACCATAATTTAGATGTTAACCATAACTTATAAAATATTTGAGATAACCTACATCTTAATAAAAAGAAGTTTTTTAGTATTTCATATGAACACAGTGACAAACATGCTAATCTGTTTTGTCTCCATCATGTTACTTTGAAAGAATGCAAAGAAATGTATTTACAAATTCATAATACAAAGTCATTTATCAAATACAACAACGATATATTTGACAAGAATAAAACCTCTCTCTCAAATGTACAACACCTCTAAATGGAAACAAGCAACAACGACAACCATGGGTGGACATGAGTAATCGGAAAAAACAAAAAGGGTAAAAGCCATAAATACTCCATGTACCGGCCTGTTTAACTCATTATGCTCTACCAATTTTTAAATGGTTCATTACACAGTATGCCACGTCAGCTTTTTTACCTGATACTTGTACCCTTTTTCTTTTTAACCGGTAATCTTTATTTTACCGTTGACTTTTTTGCCAGCTGGTGATGTGTAATCTTTGTACATGGTGATGTGTAATTTTTTTTTAAATATATATAAAAAAATATTTTTTAAAAAATATTCGAAAAGAATATTTTAAAAAAATATTCGAAAAAAATATTTCTACTTCGAAGTATATTTTTTTCGAAGTAATACTAAACTTGTAACCCTTTCGTTATTCCTAACAATCAAAGAATAAAAAAATAATTTAATGTAGAAACAAATAATAATTTACTAGGAACAAACATCATATTTTTACCCGTACACCATATCTAAACATGGCTTGATAAGAACAATAACAAATAAGCCATTAATATCTTTGAAACTCGTATTGACGGGAAATTCAAAAACATTTATTATATATATAAACCAAATAATGTTATTTGATTATAGAATTTTATGACTAAACAAGTAGTCCTTCGGTCTTAGATTAGATGTTTCATATTCTACACAATTTTAAAAAGAGTGATATAATAGAGGACAAAGTTTATGACTAAACAAATAGTTTTTTTGCTAAAATTATAGAGGACAAATTTTCGTGCATGTTGTAGGATAAATTTTAGTTTTTTTGCTAGAACTTTAGGTTCGAAATCATCAATTAACAAATGATTAGTCTGATATGAGTGATAATCTTCATAGAGGACAAAAAGTGTGAGAAGTTGCATACTTGCAGAGGAGAGAGAAAGCCACAAATGGAAACAAACAACAACGACAACCATGGCTCGACATGGGTAATTGGAAAAAACAAAAAAAAAACACATCAACAACCCACAAAAACCACAAGCAATCACCTTCTATTTCACTAATTTCCCACAAAACTGAAACAAGGAAGTCATGCAAGAGGTTTTTAAAAGGTATGGCAAGGTCCATAACGTGTATATTGCACGGAAAAGGAACACCCAGGGAAACAGATTTGGATTCGTATCGTTTGCCGGAATAACCAATACCATGGCATTTGAAAAGAAGTTAAACACAATCTATATCGGAACTCAGAGAGTACGTTGCAATGTTGCCCGCTACCAAAAGAAAGACTACAACCCAAACAACACTAACGCGACATCCAAACATTCTTTCACCACAAACCGTGACACCCAAAAACCTACCATCATATCCAACACCACCAAACCAAGAGCTTCATTTGCAGATGCACTTAAAGGTAAAACCCCATACCACAAACCACAATCACCCACCAAAATAAATCCAATCCTACCGCCTCCACCAAACAACAGAACAAACTCTTCAATCATCGCCGAACTTCATTCCATCGGTAGTGCCAATCTCACACAGAACTTAATTATTGATGAGGGTTTCCCTGACTTCTCAATAAAATACCTCGGCGGCCTACACCTTCTTATCATTTTTAATGACCAAAAAAGGGCTGAAAAAGCACTCGCAAACAAGACTCTCAAAACCCACTTTAAAACCCTTAAACCTTGGTCAAACAATATCCGTATTCAAGATCGTGTTACTTGGCTCTCCATATCTGGTCTCCCACCTCACCTTTGGTCAACGAATGTGTTTTCTTCCATTGCAGAAAACTGGGGTCGGGTCCTCATTCCTGAAGAATGTAGCTCGAGACAATTCAATCGTTCACTCAGAAAAGTGTGTGTCCTCACAACTCAAATGAACTTCATAAAAGAAATGGTGCATGCACCAATAGGCAGCGAGTCCATACCCATTCGGGTTTCAGAAGCTGATGGTGAGATTGACTATGGGTACACGCTCACCTCTTCTATTTTCGGTGGCTCTAATGACGATATTGAAGATGCTGACGATTCCGGTGAAGATTCTGACGTGAATAGTGAAGAAAAAGATGGACCATTAGGGGCTACAAACGAGGATACATTTTTGGAAAATGTTGGTGTACCAAGAAACTCTGACAGTGGTCCACATATCCTTTCTGAAGAAGAGTCGACATCAAATTCTAGAAAACAAGTCAAAGACAAAACCAACTACTTACATGAGTGTGACACAATGCTTAAAACAGCACCTGTAAATGTTTGTGATACCGAAGGTAAGTCAAACCTGCCTCACCTTTATCAAAATGTTTCTCATGAAACACTTTCTACCCCACACACGCACGTGGTCTCACTTGATACTAATTTCACCATATCTGATCAAACTTTGGCCCAATATCTTAACAAAATAAGGTCAAAAAAATACCTCTCACACTCTTGCAGGCTCACAACAGGCTCCCAGTAGCCCAACAACAAAAAAACCCATTAGGAAAACCAATATGATTTACAGGAAGCAACGCAACCATTCTGTCCCATCATCATCCTCATCCGAGCCTCTGTTACACTACACAAAGAAGAAGAGGTATGCTTCACTTCGCTTAATTGATCCATTAAATGGTATTGCACCACTTCCTAGGAAAAAGAAAGCTGCTACTTCAACAATTCTAAATCCGAATCCAGGCAGGTTCTCTCAACCTTCCAAACCAACATCCTCCCCTTCTCCCGATGCCATATCCGACTCTCTATCTCTTAGTGGATGTTGCAATCAACAAATCCTCTCAAACCCCATCAATGATTCAGATACCGAATCACTAGAGGTTAACAAAACCATGGAGGTTGGCAACGCCCTCGGGTTTAACATGGTAGGAAAAGAAAAAGATGTTGCCCAGGCACTGGGTATATGTTATAGTCAGTACAGATAGAAGTCTTTATATAAGGGGGTTCGGGGAAGACCACAAGCGTAGCTGGGTTAGAAGACTATGTCTAGAGAATAAAATTCATTTCTTAGGGTTGCAAGAATCAATGTCGAATGAGGATAACTAGTTTTTGATATTCTACATTTGATTATGCACTGATAATGAAAATGGTAAATCAGGAGGAATTGTTGCCATATGGGACACATCCAAGTTTCATATGACATCATCCATTATTGGCAACGGGTTTCTTGCTCTCACAGGTAAATGGCTCTCCATTGACATTGATTGTCTTTTCATTGTAGTTTATGCCCCACAAGCTCTAAACAGAAAGAAGAAACTTTGGCTTGATATTGAGGCCCTTGTCCAATCATAGAATTGCCTCTCTGTTGTCATGGGAGACTTCAATGAAGTTCGGAACGAAAATGAACGGTTGGGTTCTCACTTTTGTCGTCGAAGTGCATCAGTTTTTAATGAATTTATCTTATCCGCGGGTCTCCTAGACTTACCAATGGGAGGTATGCATTTCACACGAATGAATACTCTTGGTTCGAAGTTAAGTAAGATTGACAGAATTTTGGTTTCTAAACACTTCATTGATAGGTGGCCAAATTCTCATACTTTGGCTCTTACTAAATAATTTTCAGATCATTCTCCTATCATTCTCATAAACTCGGTAAATGATTATGGTCCAACACCTTTCAGGTTTTACAATTCTTGGTTGCATCATAATGATTTCAGCACAATCATAAACGATTCCTGGTCAACTTTTATCAACTGCCATTCCACCAATCCGGCGATTAAATTTAAACTTAAGCTCAAATACCTTAAATTTAACCTAAAAAATTTGAGAAGGTCCATAAACGCCACTGAATCAGCAACAACAGCAATAGAACTTTGAGAAAAAATAGATGAAATTGATCGAAGGGCTGAGTTGTCTCCTCTCTCGGCTACCGATGTAGATGTGAGAATCAAAAAGGTAAAATTGCTTGCCGAAATGGAGCATCGTAAGCTTAAAGATCTTAGACAAAAAGCTAAGATGAAATAGGATTTAGAGGGTGATGAAAATTTTAGTTTTTTTCATGGGATCATCAATAACCATAGAAACCGTTCAAGAATAAATGGGTTGCCTATCGAAGGTGAGTGGGTGACTGATCCCGTTCCCATCAAGTCTCACATTCTTCACTTCTTTGAAACAAAATTTAAAGAACCATCACACAATAGACCTTCTCTCTCCAGCAACCTTTTTAAGCAACTTACCCTAAAAGAAAACCTCATTCTTGAAAGTCCAATCTCTTCCCAAGAAAAAAAATGTCGTATGGGATTGTGGCGGGGAAAAGGCCCTGGGTCCGGATGGGTTTACCTTTAAACTGATAAAGAATCATTGGAACCTGTTAAGTGATGACATAATTACATATGTTAATGACTTCCACCACTCGACCTCAATTCCACGAGGTTGTAACTCTTCCTTCATCACCCTTGTTCCTAAAGTTGATGATTCGTTAACCATAAGTGACTTTAGGCCAATAAGTCTAATTGGATGCCAATATAAAATTATTACAAGTCCTTGCAAACCGCCTTTCCCTAGTCATTCATTCGGTCGTGAGTGATGTGAAAATGGCATTCATTAAAGGTTGGCAAATTACCGATGGTCCCCTTCTGGTAAATGAGATAATATAATGGGCAAAAAAACACAATAAAAAGCTTCTTCTCTTAAAAGTTGACTTTGAGAAACGTTTTGACTCATTAAGTTGGTCGTTTTTGGAATCTATAATGGCTCAAATGGGTTTTGGAGAAAATGGAGGAAATGGATTCACTCTTGCCTGAATTCGGCATTCGCCTCGGTTCTTATCAATGGACCCCCAACTAGCGAATTCAAGCTCGAAAGGCTTAGACAAGGTGACTGTCTCTCCCATTTCCTATTTATCTTGGTGGTTGAGGCCTTAAATGTAGTGCTTTCAGAGGCAAGGAACAAAAGCATTTTCCTAGGTGCCAAAGTCGGAAGAGATAAAGTTCCTATATCACACCTCCAATTCGCGGATGATGCCCTCATTGTTGGTCACTAGTCACTTCCCAATGCTAAAAACTTGTCAATAATCCTTACTTGTTTCCATCTTGCTTTCGGTCTCAAAGTAAACTTTAGTAAGAGCAAAAATTTTGGTATTGGGGTTTCGTCAAGTGAGCTCAATTCCATAACAAGCTCTATTGGCTGCCAACCATCTCTGCTCCCGTGTACCTACTTGGGGCTTCCCATTGGCGCAAATAAGTCAAGATGCCGCAATTGGTCTAGTTTGGCAGATAGATTTCAAAAGCGGCTCTCAAACTGGAAAAGCAAAACACTTTCTTATGGTGGTCGCCTCACACTTATAAAATCCGTCCTTGGTAGTCTTGGTGTCTACTTTTTTTCCACGTTTAAAGCATTGGTCTCCATTGTAAAGAAACTCGAAAGCATCCGTAGAAATTTCTTTTGGGGTGGTAACTCGGATACAAAAAAGATTGCTTGGATTGCTTGGGATAAAGTCATTGGCCCACGTGAGAAAGGAGGTCTTGGTATCGGTAGCCTAAATATATTCAATCAAGCAATGTTAGCAAAATGGTGGTGGCGTTTTCTTCTAGAAGAACCTATGTAATTCTCCTTGTAACCTATGTAATTCTCCTTGTAACTGATGTTTGTTCCGGCTCCTAGCGTCTTGCTGGGTTGCTTATGTTTTTATATAGGAAAAAGATCCTCTAAAGTTAATTTGAACTTTAGAGGTAAAGTTCTCTTACATAGATAATACCGGGGCCTACTGCGGGACCCGGTTTTCTTTATCCTTGTGAGAGAACTTTACATATAAAGTTCAAATGAACTTTAGAGGATCCTTATCCTTTTGTATATCACTGCTGTTCCAAAAAAAAACATACAAACACTATGAGAGAGAGAAGAAGACAAGTAACTTCTTAGTTTTGGAGCGGTGTTTGCAGGAAGTTTGAATCTGGAAGGGGTGATCTTGTTTTACTTTATATATTTATGAAGGTACTTGCATTAGTAACTTGAAAGAGATAGTACTTGCATTAGTAACTTGAAAGAGATAATGAATATGGTTAAATGGGTTGTTTTGAGAGATGATGAGTGAAGAGGTAGAGATGGTGAGTGAAGGTAGAGAAGTATATGTAGAGTGTAACATCATTCAATACAGGGGTATTATAAATGTACGAAAATCAATTTTTGCACCAACCATGATATTGTGCATTTAATGGAATGCACATTTTCACTTTAATGGTAATTTTTTATCCCAAATCCAGAGCATTCAACAAGATAA
>BQNB010038547.1:37299-48669 GCA_026074375.1 Tanacetum coccineum | reverse complement strand
CACTACATTTTAGGATACTGTTATATTGTGAAATCTTTACTTTCTCAAGTTTAACAAGTTAAGCCTATGAGATTTTGTAACAATCCATTTATGAAATCCAATGTATCAGTTTTAAATGACTCTTTTAAAGGTCGTTCTCATATCTTGTGCTATTGATCTATGAAGTAATACCCCCGGAACATCATATTCTGCTGCGACCCATTTTGGGGGTGTTACAGATTGGTATCTAGAGCCAAGGTTATAAAGAACAAGGTCAAATGTTTTTTACTTGGTCTATAATTGTTTTTCAAACATTGCGTCATTCAAAAGTTTTTCAAAGGGACATACATACAAACGAGTAGTTTGCATCTAGTATACATGCTTACATGTCATGCACCATTTTAGCATTAGTTGATTTTACTAAGTGCTTACATAGGGTATATATGTGTTAATATTACATTACGTATATTACTGATGGTCTTATATAATATACTTATACAAGTTTACATTATGATTATAGATTAGCCATGTCATCAGACAACGCATCATCTGTAGTTACCTATACGTCCATATCTTCTGATTCAAATGGACCATCATGAGGTATTCCACTTATGAATGCCGGCGAGCTTTCAAAGATGGACCCCTACGAGGAGGTTGCCCAACAAGGGTAAGCACCACCACTGTCACCTGCTTATGTACTTGATCCCATGGAGTTGGATGAGCATGTACCAGTATATGTTCCAGAGCCAGAGCACCCGGAGCACCATGAACCATCTGATGATGACATTCAGGTCGAAGATCAGCCTTATGTTGAGGACGCTTCACCGACTACTGAGTCACCTGGATACATTGCTGAATCAGATTCGATGGAGGAGGATACTGATGAGGATTCTATTGAATATCCAGATAAGCCCGAGGATGACGATGAGGATCCTAAGGAGGGTGACGCGGAGGATCCCGAGGAGGATCCCAGTGAGGAGCATGAGCCTGAGGATGAGGATACTGAGGAGGAGGAGCCCTCTGAGGGTTCCGACGAGACTGAGTCATTCGAAAAGGACAAGACTGTTGTCATACCACCGCCACCTGGACACCGTAGAGCGAGGATATCTGTCAGACCTCAGACACCCATGGCCGCTTCTACCCAGGCACTTATTGATGCATCTGCTGTTGGATTACCTCTATTTCCACTACTACCCACCAGCCCTACCTATGATCAGGCACCACTAGGTCATAGGGCAGTCAAGATCTGTATGAGAGATGACATCCCCGAGGAGGACATGCCACCTCGGAGGAGATTTGTACTTACTGCTCCCCCACCTGGGTGTGATGTAGCAGAGAGTTCTGCTGCTGCTGCTGCTAGACCACCTAGAGGTCGGTATGATTTTGTTGATACTGTTGAGGCAGGACAGGGTTTGATTCGTAGTCCTGGTCATGATGCCCGGACTATTGCTAGAGCTGCTGACAGAGCAGAGGATGTTGGTTATGTTAGAGCTTTACAGGCTTCTGAGCATAGGATGATGACTTCCATTGAGGAAGTCAACTTGAGGGTCAGCTACCAGGCACAGGTTCGCAGGAAGGAGAGTGAGGATTTCTACACACAGCTTCATGACGCTCAGACTGACCGCAGAGACATTAGACTCGAGATTGATGTAGTGAGAGGCCAGAGGACTGCTTACGAGACAGAGTTGCATGAGGTACGTCAGGCTTACCTTAGTTCCGAGGCTCGGAACAGGGCATTATTAGCACGACTTGAGACATTGGAGACTCACATGAGTCGTATGGAGTGGCAGCGTCAGGCTGCAGAGGATCGTGCAGTCAGACAGATGATGCGTACCCATGTACTAGAGGCTAGAGCTCAGATTGATACGGTGGAGGACACCGGTAGTAGCTGTTAGTTGTACTTTTCATTTCTAGCTATCTTGTATAGTCTATTAAGTTATATGGGTAACTCCCAACTAATAGACTCTAGGACCGTATTTTCATTTCTGTACTAGATTATTAGTAAGTCATTTTGTACCAAAACAAATCATGTATGATTCGACATTATGTTATGGAATGTTGACGTATTATGTTATGGTTGATCTCATTTTATTCATTCTCCATTATGTTGTGGCTTAGTTATTATCATCATATCCATTTGTATCAACATTGTGATTATATCTCACGTACATTGTATTCTTGTGATTTAGTAGAATCATGCCTGTAACAAGACAAGGAACAAACGACGCCATGACTCCAGAATCCATTCAAGCTATGATCGATCGGGCAATCCAAAGAAACTCTACCCATACTCAGGATGACGGAAGCCAAAGTTCGGGTGGAGGAATCAGAAGGCATGTGCAACCTGCACGTGTCTGTTCCTACATTGATATCATGAAATGCCAACCTTTGAACTTTAAGGGAACTGAAGGCGTTGTTGGCTTGTCTTAATGGCTCAAAAAGATGGAATCGGTATTCCACATTAGCGGTTGTGCCGTTGACAATCAAGTGAAGTTCGCTACCTGCACTCTGCTAGGTGCTGCACTAACCTGGTGGAATGGTCATGTGAGAACCTTAGGTCATGATGCTGCCTATGCTATGACTTGGGGGACTCTCAAGAAGAAGTTGACAGACAAATATTGTCCAAAAGGTGAAATCAAGAAACTTGGAATTGAACTGTGGAATCTTAAGGTCAGGGGAAACGATGTTACAGCTTATACTCAGTGTTTCCGAGAACTAGCCTTGATGTGCACCAAATTTCTTGCTGATGAGACCGAAAAGGTTGACAAGTACATCAGTGGACTTCCAGATAACATTCATGGGAATGTCATGTCTGTAAGACCTAAAACTCTTGATGATGCTATCGAGTTGGCCAACGACTTGATGGATCAGAAACTACGCACTTATACGGAAAGGCAGAATGACAACAAGAGGAAGGCTGGTGATTCACCAAGAAACAATCAACAACAACAACCCCACAAGAAGCAAAATGTATCTAGGGCATATACTGCTGGCCCTGGTGAAAAGAAGGCTTATACTGGAAATCTACCTCTGTGCACCAAGTGCAATTACCACCACATTGGGCAATGTACACCCAAGTATGGAAACTGCAAGAAGTATGGTCATACTACCAATGATTGTCGGGTCAATACCAACAACATTAAGAAGAAGAAGAATCAAAAGACAGGGGCATGCTATGAATGTGGTAACACCGGACACATCAAGAAGAATTGCCCAAAACTAAAGAACCGTAGGAATGGCAACGGGAATGGCGTAGCTCAAGGAAGAGCTTATGCTTTGGGAGGAAGAGATGCTAGCCCGGACTCTAACGTCATCACGGGTACGTTTCTTCTCAACAACCGTTATGCTCTAATTTTGTTTGATACTGGTGCGAATAGGAGCTTTGTATCTACTACCTTTAGTTCCTTGATTAACATTACCCCCACTACATTAGAAAATCATTATGACGTAGAACTAGCCGATGGGAAAATCATAGGAGTTAACACCATAATTCGAGGTTGCACTCTAAACTTCATGAATCATCCTTTCAACATCGACTTGATGCATGTCCCACTCGGTAGTTTTGACGTCATTATTGGGATGGATTGGATAACAAAGTATCATGGAGTGATCATATGTGACGAGAAGATCGTACGTGTTCCTTTTGGAAAAGATACGTTAATTTTTCAAGGCGATGGAAGCAATCAAAGGAAAGAATCCAGACTGAATATCATCTCGTGCACTAGAGCACAAAAGTATTTGTCAAAGGGATATGATATCTTTTTGGCACACATTACCACGAAGGAAGCCAAAGACACGTCGGAGGGGAAGCGACTTGAGGATGTGCCGATCATCAGATATTTTCCTGAAGACTTGCCGGGCATTCCACCAGCTCGATAAGTAGAGTTCCAAATTGATTTGGTACCCGGTGCTGCACTTGTAGCACGGGCGCCTTATCGGTTGGCACTATTCAAAATGAAAGAACCGGCGAAACAACTTCAAGAACTATCCGACAAGGGATTTATAAGACCCAACTCTTCACCTTGGGGAGCCCTGGTCTTGTTTGTCAAGAAGAAGATAGATCGTTTCGTATGTGCATCGATTATCGTGAACTGAACAAGTTAACGGTGAAGAACCGTTATCCACTTCCTAGAATTGATGACTTGTTTGATCAACTTCAAGGGTCGAGTGTCTACTCGAAGATTGACCTACGATCAGGTTACCACCAGTTGAGGGTTCGCGAGGAAGATATTCCGAAGACCGCGTTTAGGACGCGTTATGGCCATTATGAATTTCAAGTGATGCCTTTTGGTTTGACAAACGCACCCGCTGTATTTATGGACCTCATGAATCGGGTGTGCAAGCCGTACTTGGATAAATTTGTGATTGTCTTTATCGACGACATACTAATTTATTCAAAGAACAAGGAAGAGCATGAAGGGCATCTCAAGCTAATCTTGGAACTACTTAAGAAAGAGGAATTGTACGCAAAATTCTCTAAGTGTGAATTCTGGATTCCAAAGGTACAGTTTCTCGGACACGTGATAGATAGCAAAGGCATTCATGTAGATCCTGCAAAGATCGAGTCAATTAAAGATTGGGCATCTCCTAAGAGTCCGACGGAGATTCGCCAATTTTTAGGACTCGCCGGTTATTACAGAAGGTTCATTGAAGGCTTTTCCAAGATCGCAAAGTCCATGACTAAACTAACTCAGAAGAATGTGAAGTTTGACTGGGGAGAAAAGGAGGAAACTGCATTTCAGTTGATCAAGCAGAAGCTATGTAGCGCACCTATTCTGGCCTTGCCTAAAGGATCAGAAAACTTTATTGTTTATTGCGACGCTTCGCATAAAGGATTGGGTGATGTGCTTATGCAAAACAAGAAGGTTATAGCCTATGCCTCTCGACAACTAAAAATTCACGAGAAAAACTACACCACTCATGACCTAGAGCTTGGAGCTGTAGTGTTTGCCCTTAAAATATAGAGACACTACTTATACGGGACAAAGTGTACCATGTTCACCGACCACAAGAGCTTACAACATATCCTTGACCAAAAAGAGTTAAACATGAGACAACGACGATGGTTGGAGCTTCTTAGTGACTACGATTGTGAAATCCGCTACCACCCGGGGAAGGCGAACGTGGTTGCTGATGCATTAAGCAGAAAAGAAAGGGTTAAACCTTTAAGGGTCCGAGCCTTAGTCATGACTATTGGCTTGAATCTTCCCAAACAAATCCTAGAAGCTCAAACCGAAGCATTAAAACCTGAAAACCTTTAAGATAAAGATGTTTGGAAGGATGCTTATGACAAGAACATACAAAGAAAGATTGTAAACCCCTGCGCGAAACTTTATATTTAAACAACAGGAGTTGGTTACCATGTTATGGCGACTTAAGGACTCTAGTCATGCACGAGTCTAATAAGTCAAAATATTTTATCCATCCTAGTTTTGACAAGATGTACCAAGACTTGAAGCAGTTGTATTGGTGGCCTAACATGGAGAATATTTCCATTTATGTTAGGAAGTGTCTAACTTGTTCTAAAGTCAAGGCAGAGCATCAAAAACCTTCTGGTTTACTAGTCCAACCAGAGATTCCAGAATGGAAATGGGAGAAAATCACCATAGATTTCGTCACTAAACTCTCTAAGACGGCAAACGGTTATGATACCATTTGGGTGATCGTGATCGACCAATACAAAATCTGCTCACTTTCCACATGAGGGTACAGACCCCATGGAGAAGTTAATGAAGCTCTATATAAAGGAAGTAGGCACCGGCATGGTGTGCCTGTTTCTATTATCTCTGATCGTGATGGTAGATTTACATCACTATTCTGGAAAGCACTTCATAAGGCATTGGGAACTCGATTGGACATGAGTACGGCTAACATCCCCGAACTACTCAAATGAAAGGACTAACCAAACTTTGGAAGACATGTTACGCGCTTGCGTGTTAGACTTTGGAAAGAATTGGGATAGACATTTACCGCTAGTAGAATTCTCTGACAACAATAGTTACCATACCAGCATAAAAGTTGCACCATTCGAGGCATTGTACGGGCGAAAGTGTCGATCACCCATGTGTTGGCAGAAGTGGAGATGCCCTACAGCTTATTGGTCCTGTAATAATTCATGAGACCACCGAGAAAATCGTCCAAATCAAAAGCAGAATCCAAGCCGCTCGTGACCGAGCAAAAGGCTTATGTAAACATTAGACGAAACTAGTGATGGTTTTTCAAGTGGAGCGTGTGACAGGGTCATGTTAAAAGTTTCACCTTAGAAAGGGGTTGTGCATTTGGAAAACGGGGAAGTTTAAACCCCAAGAATGATCGGCCATTACAAGGTTGAACGAGAGAGTCAAACTGTTGCCTATAAACTAAGCCTACCACCAATAATTAAGCCTAAAGTTCATAACACGTTCCACGTGTCAAATCTGAAGAATGTAATGTCATGAAGAATCACTTGTGATTCCGCTGAAAGAACTATATGTTATGAAAAACTCCCACTTTGTGAAAGAGTCCAGTAAAGTTATGGATCGAGAAAACAAACAATTCAAGAGAAGTCGCATTCCTATCATTAAGTTAAGAATTGAACTCTAAACGCAGGTCCTGAGTTTCCAGGGAACGTGAGGATTAATTCAAGCCAGAAGACCCACGTCCCTCATCACCAAGACCGAACCGTCGTAAGTGCCGCGTCTAAGCCTGAGCACAAGCTCATTTAACGGGGAAAACATAACACCTTGTGTTTTCAGTCAATTATCGACTTCACTCATTCCATTTTCATTCTATTTCAGAATTTTACTAGTGTTTACTTTTAATTTAAATCGCCTAGTTAAATACTAATGAGGTAAATTTAACCAAACTTTTTAATAACGAAAATAGTACTACGATGAACTAAAGACTCTAGTTAACATTTTCTTACGACTAAGCTAACCAAATCGAGTGTAAGTCCATCACTTAACCTTTCCACCACCAACTAGTAGTATAACATAATAAGTAAATAAAAGCAAGTCTTGTATTTCTTTCCATTGTCTTCAAATAATACACACAACAAAATTCCTTAAACCATAAAACCTAATACTAGTAACTAATACTTTCCTAAAAAATAAATAAAAATTTCGTGTACTTATGCTTCCAGCTTCACAAATCAGAGATATTGTCCCCAACTAGAAAAGATGTACAAGGATCCCATCTTAATATAACTCTATTACCCAATATACAAAGCCCATGATCCCTTTTAAGAAACTCCTCAAAACCCATGTTATCTTTCTTGTTTCTGCTTCCACGCAACACCAACAGTAAACCCCTTTTAATCCATGTACCTTGACCATGTGTAAACCCTAAAAATCCTTGCCTCATATGGGTTAACATAGAAACGTGACCTCAAGTTGAAACACAATACCTGCACTTCTATTTGAGTATGAAAATACTTACCTAACTCTTGCAAACTCAGTTGGAGAAAACACAGAGAAACTCAACAATATCATATTCATAATCATACTCCTTTCACCATTATTCTTGTTCTTATATTCTTGGTTTTTTCGACTCACAAACAACACACAAACATTGCACCATCACCTTCTTCATAAACCCTAAAACTCCAAGAAACCCTAACTAGGTTTCCTTGATTTTTTATTCCCTGCTGGTCGTCCACATCAAGGCAGCAAATGAACAATTGAGTTCGTGATCATAAGGAGTAGACGCCGTTGCGGATAATCATTTGTTTGGGTGTTCGGTTTTGTATACGTGAGGGGTAAAGAGAGTCGTGCGTTCGTCATCTCTGTTGGGTCAAGTTCCTACGCGATTCATCCCAATGTTATTGTGAGCAATCACTCCTTGTTATTTATCTATTATGTGCAATTCTTATGTTCATTGTGGTGTGCTTGAAATCTGTTAAAAACAAAAACGAATTTTGTTTAGTTTTTACCCTTAACGAATGAAACAGTAGGTACTATAAAATTAGATAAGTGATTAACGAATTGGGCCATGTTTATACAAGGATAGTAGGCTTCTAAAATCAGGACTTATAGCTTGGGTTTATTAGAAGAGTAACAAGATAAAACATATGTTAAGTCCATAATAAAAATCGCAGCCTACATGGGTGACTTTGGGTATGCGAGTCGACCCCTAGAAGTAGAGTGTAAAAATCAAACTTTGATTATTTCGTAAATAGGACATGTAGTATTTGTTTTGCCCCTGGAATCACTAGTTTTCGTCAAGTAACGACGAAGTTAGAAGGTCTTAAAGTTAGGCGACAGAAACTGCCATTTCTTTTCACTGTTTTAAAACAGCCCAACGAGGCGTTTTTTTCTCAAGATATTGTGACGTTTCTACCTAATATTAAAACGAACCAGAAACTGTTAATTGAAGCTTGATGTACCCTCTTTAAATAGGAAGAAATATTAGTCCTTTTCGTCTAGAAATGAGTTCACAAATCGCGTGTGAATATGGCTGTTCATCACAGGTGTTGACAATTTGTCGAACACCTGGTGTGCAAGTGTTAACATTTCTGCTTGGGCCATATTGCGAGTACCCCACTTTTCACTCATTTTTGACCCGTTTAACAACACCGAAACTTAAAACTTTATTAACAAAAGTTATAGAGGACCTGGCCGAGACATTAAATGTATTTTTAGATTCCATTATCATTAAGTATCGAGTCCATAAATAAATTGTAAAACTCTGAGTTATCAAACATAAAACTTAACTATATTTGCATCCTTTTAATTAGTTATACACCGCTATTTCGTCTAATTATTTGACGCATTTAGAGACCAAACCAAGGGTCGAACCGAACTAACATTTTAAAGTATACGTGACCTAGTTTCCAAAAAGTCTGATATCGTAATTTGCGTGCTTATATTTTGAACGCATTGACCCGATAAAGTTGACCACTTTAATATGAAAATTCATTTTTCTCAAACATCATTATTTAAATGGAGCTCAAGCACATACTAGGGACGGGATTGCAAATACTTGATTTTATATTTTCTGCTTAGTAAATATGTATTATTTTTACTTAGGTTGCGGATAAAGTCTTTTGCATCGTTTTTCGTGCCACTACCTTACTATACGCTACCACTACTTGATGTGAGTTTATAGTCCCCATCTTATACTTTTCAATCATTTATCAAATCTCGGGGATGAGATCATGTTTGTTTTACAAAATGGATGCAAGTACATTTTAATTCAAATATTACGGGTTTGCCTAAGTAGCTATAACCCACTATGCCCATCATCATGAACTGTTAATTACTAGATTGTAAGCGCGAATGTTATGAATAGATCTATTTGGGAATTAACATCCCCGTTCGGGCAAGTAGCACTTGCTAGTTTACCGGTTGGCCAAAAACGACGAATGTATACCATTTCGGACTCATAGATGTTACGGGTTGAACATCTACATTGGGCACCATCATTTATATGTATTTGATATACATACATTGTTTAGCTTCAGTGTCATGAGCTTAGTGCATATCGTAATACATTTATGTGATATTGTATTCGTTACTTTATTACAGGGAAATCTTGCTATCCGCTTCATTTAATTTATAAACCTATAAATTCACCAACATTATTGTTGACAGTTTAAACATGTTTTCTCAGGTCAATAAGGTGC
The DNA here is from genome assembly GCA_026074375.1 of Tanacetum coccineum. Taxonomy (NCBI): domain Eukaryota; kingdom Viridiplantae; phylum Streptophyta; class Magnoliopsida; order Asterales; family Asteraceae; genus Tanacetum; species Tanacetum coccineum. The sequence continues at coordinate 39,089 of BQNB010038547.1, read as the reverse complement.
AAGTCATGGGTACATTGGATGGTCGTCTTTTGAAGTCATATCGCTATAAAGATTTACGTGCATTACATTTTGGGATATTGTTATGTTGTGAAATCTTTACTTTTTCAAGTTGAACTAGTTAAGCCTATGGGCTTTTGTATCAAACCATTTATGAAATCCAATGTATCAGTTTTTAAACGACTCTTTTAGAGGTCGTTCTCATATCTTGTGCTATTGATCTATGAAGTAATACCTTAGAACATCATATTCCGTTGCGACCCATTTTGGGGGTGTTACAACATGAAGGAAAGAGTTGCACTTAGAGTCTTAAAGATCACATTCTTCTATATCATATTTTCTCCCCTTATTTGAAATAATAAAACATTGAATATTTGAAATACCAATTGATTAAAATTTAACATGAAAAAAAAATCCATGCGGAGAAAAATTATACCACGATATTGCATGAATTCATTTTCCTGATAGCTGCCCTTCAACCGTATATGTGGGATACCAATATTTATTAAAACTTGACATTGGAATGAAAAATTGGTATGACACCACAAAATGTTGAAGACGGAGTGAGATGCCTTAGTGAACAATGTATATTATTAATTGACATTAAGTTTCCACATTTTAATTTCACAGAATGTGTTTGGATACATAAAATTGACATTTATGAGATGTACCCAACACATTAAAAGGCTTTGTTTTTAAAAGCTCCCCCTCAGAAATTGATCCACATAGAATGACATTGATAGTACCACAATTTTGTAAATATAATTGAGGAAGGGAGTGTTGAACACACAATTTTAACAAATACTACTTTTTATGGAAAGATGCCACAAATTATATTGTAGACAATTTGACATTCAAAAGTCCTTTATTGGAAAATTATGTTCAACGCTTTAAAAAAACCATGATAGAAGACTTCTCTTCTATTTAAAGAGTAAGCGCACTGAAACGTACACTCCCTTTTACATTCGGGTCCGAGTTATGCACTGAAATGTACATAAGTCATAATGAGATAATTTAGAAATGACATGTTTTGAAAGCATTTGAAACTCTGGTTCGAACTTCATTTACATGCCCGTGTCGATGTTAATCAACATTTCTAGGTACGTAAATGTTATCGATTCCAAGAGACATGTCGAGAAGATTCTTTTTGTATTTTTGAAATTTTTCTGATTTTATATTTTGTTTTTCTAGATTTTATATTTTTATATTTTCTTTTTGTTGGTTTTATATTTTTGTATTTTCTTTTTCAAAAATATTTATAAATCAAAATAAAGAAAAAAAATAAAAATATTTACAAATTCGATGTTTGATAGATTAAGCAGAGTCGTTTGCCAGAACCTCCAGTTCTTCTGGAGTCAAACATCTTATACCGAGTCGTCTGACGAGATACTTAAACCTATCTTCCGATAGAACTTTAGTAAACAGGCCAGCTAACTAGTATTTAGTTCCGACAAAGAATAATTCAACAATACCCTTTTCAACCTGTTCCTTTATGAAGTAATATCTGACATCGATGTGCTTGGTACGGGAGTGCTGGACTGGATTGCACGAGATGGCTATGGCTGCCTTTGAATCACAATACATAGGTATTTTGTCAAATTGGAAGCCATAATCTGTGAGCTGAGTTATCAACCATAGAACTTGAGCGTAGCACGTAGATAAAGACACATACTCGGCTTTTGCTGAAGACATTGAAGTGTAGTCCTGCTTTTTGGACGACCAGCTGACTAACTTGTCACCACCTAGAAATTGTATGCCACCAGATGTACTTTTACGTGAATCGAGGCAACCCG
>BQNB010038547.1:0-30660 GCA_026074375.1 Tanacetum coccineum | reverse complement strand
GGTTTAACATAGATAACTAAAATACTGGTAGAATTAGGAATTAACGCTCTCGCTCTTAATGATCGACACCCTACTTACCAACGAAGTTACATCTTAACCGAGTACAATGCCCGTTAAAGTGTTGTTCTTAGGTTAAGTCGGCAAAATATAAATAGTAAAACTTGATACATAAAATAACACCTACACAATGATACATCAAGTTTTTGGCGCTGTTGCCAGGGAGTGAAGTTGTTTAATTCTTGTTTTTATTAGTGTTTTAGTTTAGTGTAGCTTATATTAATTTTCATATTTGTGTGATTGTTTTGTGTGTTTAATTTTTTGCAGTTCGTTGTAACTTTCTGAGTCGAATACTCAATACGGCGTATTCATTTTCTTGGATACGGCGTATAATTTTTTTTCAAACCAATACAGCGTATTCGACTCTATCATCAATACGGCGTATTCAGTTCTCTGAATACGGCGTATTAAGCTATTTGACAGTTTTCTTTCCTAGCGAATTTATTACAGGTTAGAAATAGACAATCCCAATATTACTATGGAGGAGTATATCAGGCTTGAGGAAGAAAAAGCTCGTAGGCGTGGTAAGGTGTATAACTGGGAAACCGCTACGTATGGTAAGATCTGGGATTATGAAGACGTTCACGACCTCAGATCTGTTGAAACTGAATTCCCCGCTACAGTCTTTAACGACACATCAAGTTTTTGGCGCCGTTGCCGGGGAAAAAATACTGATGTAATAAGCTTTTGGAATAAATACCGATGTTGGTGCCTATGCACATGGGTCAAATAAGCTTTTGGAAACAAGTCATGATACATTTAATAAAATTTTCAAAACTGAAACTTTTATCAAGGAATTAAATTTTAGTATCATGACTTGGAATCGTCTTAACAAGGGGATGTCATTCATTTTCCTAATCAAGAATTTGTATGTGATATTTGGCATCCCGTTCGACCCTAAATTGTTTTATAAGGATGGGAGTAAATTCTGGCAAGTCTAACTTAAAGACTTTTCTGTAAACAAAAGTGCTTGCCGGGAGACAACCCGAAATGTATTTTTAATTTTTATCGAGTCTGTCTTCCCAGACTGTCTATACGGCGTATCCAAACCCCATGGATACGGCGTATCGACTATCTGGACGTTATCCAGTCTTTATTTTTAGCACAGTCTATACGACGTATTCATTAAATGAATACGGCGTATACAGGTATCAATACGACGTATCCTGGGGAATGGATACGGCGTATTGACTTCCTGTACAGTTTTAGGTATTTATTTCGAGTCTAACCAAATGAATACACGAAGATAGAATTGCATTTGTTTTCTGAGAATTTACACAGGACCTCGTGAAAGAAAAATCGACGATGTTGGTGATGTATTTACAAATCTGGAAATCTTAAAGTGTTGGAGTCTTGAAACCTCAAGACGGCTGTTCAACACGAATTCTTGCTCAATAAAGTTACATGGAGAATCACTACCGAGCAATTATCAGGGGAGTTTCTCATTCTAATTCTTTTTAAATTCTTGTATTTAATGTTTTATATATACAACGAGGACGTTGTATAATTCAAGTGGGGGGTGGAATTAGAATGTTTACTTGTCCTAATTTTCACACTAAAATGCTTAAATTATGCTCAAATTTTTTTAAAAAAATTCAAGCATACTTTTGTGAAATTACTTGATACATAACCTGCACACAATAACCCTTGTTAGATATTGTGAGGATTTAACCTTTCCGTTTCCAAATGTTTACCCAAATTCTACAAAATATGAGTGTGCCGGTGATGTTGTAGACTTTAGAACTTGGCTTGGTATATCACTAGAGAGCGCAATGATAAGTATTATGGATTTAGATGGAGTAACTTGTTTAAATTGGTAAATTTTAGGATTACACCCAAATCGCCTTTACATGTTGCTTATTAACTAACTACACCGGTTAGTTAACCTCCCGTTTATACCCTTTCCACTCTCATCTTTAGAGTGATGATCCACTAGAACAACTCGTAGAGCCAATCCTTTAGGAATTTTCACCAACTATTTGTTTCGTTACACCCTTACACCTTAACCTACCATGTTAGATTAAGTTTAATTTATAGTTGTTAGTTGCTTAAACTGTAAAGTTTGTATTTTCCGAGTCTTGTGTCATTTTCTATCTTTGGTGCTGTTGGAAATTTGCACATTGCAAATGGGAATGTATATTAGTAGTCAAAGCTCATGTTATTTTACTACCGTCACAATTATTGGTGAAACCGAAGAACGAAGAAATTACCGAAGGAATTATCCAGAATTATTATGATGGTGAAGATGGGTGAAACTACACCGAGATTTGAATTGTTAATTTTTTTTTGAAGATAATCGTTTCTCAAAAAAAATTACCGAAAGAATTATATGAAGGATCGATTATTCGTTGATACGTATAAAAATAAACGATGTAGAGTATTGTACAAAGTAGAAGATATCACCACTTGCCTTGTAAAGTATGTAAAGTTTTGGGATGATTGGGAAGTTGATCGTTACGGGAACACCAACTTAGGTTGTTGTGGGAATTTGACCGTTACTGGAACGCAACTTAGTTGTGTGTTTTTTATCTATGAACAAGAAGTGTAATCTAGTTGTGGTCTTTATCAGGTAACAATCGAGAAATAGTGTCCTACCACTTGTATTTAGACTTATCTATTTGTTTCGTATTTTATATTTAACAACATTTAATTCACTTCCTAATCCTTAACCAGGGTTATACGCGAATGAAGGATGTGATCGAGCGTGCATGCCTATTCCGTCGTTACAGCCATGTATGCATGTCTCAACTGCCTTGTTGGTTTATTACTATTGGTGAAAGTTAGAAGATCCATACCCTATATTATTCTATTATTCCTACTCTTTAGCTTATTCGAGGTGGAGTGAGCATTCACATGTGTCTATCCTGTCATTACGGGTGTGTATGTGTGGTCTTTTTCGCCCTCATGGAATATTGGTATCGATAAAGATTAGTTAGAGTAATCAACCCTAAGCATTCTCATACAAACCCATGTTTACCTTTATAAACTTGTTACTCGTTAGCTTTAGCAGTGGAGATGTGTATCCTTGACAAGCTTATGATAGAATACTCGTCACGACCTAGCAATTGAGCGAATTAGTTACATGTTACCACATAGATTAGTTGAGTGATTTGAGTGTTTTCAACTTCCTATTTCGTGAGGTGTTTGGTTATGTACTTGTAATAGATCGAATGAATGCTTTAACAAAAAATATCCTTAGAGATACATTTTTATTAACTTCTAAAGGTTACTTGAGGACAAGTAGGATTCAAGTGGGGGGATATTTGATGACATCAAATAACGTCTATTTTATAGCATCATTTATCCCATGTAATTAACCTATTTTGTATAATTATTGCAAGGAATTGTTACTTAATCGTTTGTATTTGAGAATTACAGTAATTATGAAGTACTTGGTGAAGATTAACTAAAAGGCACGCATTTTGGAGCTTAAATGAAGAATTCAAGAAAGTCTACTGATTTGACAGCCAATACGTCATTAAAAAAAAATAAAAAAAAAATCATTTAAAATTCTAACCTATAAGACGTATCAAAGACTTTGACAAATTAAAATACCATTGCCTGACTTTGAAGAATACGCCGTATCCACATCAACGATACGCCGTATATAATACTTTGGTTAACGATGAAGAAGGAACTTGTTTTACCTCAATACGCTGTATCCATCAAGAAGATATGACGTATATGTGCCTACTCTTCACAGATAACCACGATGGATTGAAGACCCAATACGCCGTATCCAGGAGACATCAATACATCGTATTCACATATATAATAAAATATTATGGAAGATATCAAACGTGGTCCTTACTCCTAGAAATCCCCAATACGCCGTATCCCACATCGCTCGATACGGCGTATCGATCAATTTCCAGACCCTATAAATAGACGACCCTAAACTCAGTTTTAGGTATGCAAGTGAATCCCTAAACCACCAAGTCGACCAAGAGACGAATAAAGGACATAGAAGGTCAGAAAAGAGCCTCAAGATCATAGAAATCTCTTGTAATCTTCGCGCAACCGAATATGTCGATCATTAAGGTTTCTTATAATTTAATCGTTCATATATCAAACAGTGTATATTTTTACAATGACTATTGGCTGATATCCCCCCGTGGGGGGGGGGGGGGGGGGGGGGGGGTGGGGGGGGGGGGGGGGGGGGGGGGGGCCCTTGAGGTATCAGCCATGTTTATGAAGATTTAATGTTTGGTTTGTTTATATCGATTGCTTAATTTATAGTTGATTGTTGATTATGTTTATCAATTTATACTTGTTTGCGTGCTCATTAATGCGACCTATCATTCAACAGGTCTATCCTACATATTTTAAATGCGCTGTCAACTTTGGTGTTGTTTGGTGCGAAGGCTAAGAGTCCGGGATAGACTCTCCATATTACAATTTAATATCTAGAATCATAAGATCAGCAAATATTGACCATCTCTGACCTTTAGTTTTAGTGAGCTTAGTTAGCCATAAGTGACGATGGTATCAACGAGTAGTATCTAATTCCATGGAAGGACTCGGAAAGTGGACTACTAGAATATAAAGAGCCATTAAGCAGTAAGTGGGTAAAGTCTTAATGAGCTAGGGTTTAGTAAGAGCACCATTACTAATCTCCTAAGGTAGATTATAATCAACAAATGCTTGCTTTATACATAGCTCTAATTGTGACAGATAAAGTGTCTAGTGTCTTAGGGAATAAAAAAAAAAAAAAAAAAAAAAGAATACCACCTAAGTCTAGGAATGCTATCCCTTCGAGATAAGTCAATCAATTCACTAATAAACAAACCTGCGTTTATAACAGATTATTCATGGATTGATACGTTTTCCTACATTAGTTATTGATTGTTCCTCTATTTTTGTTTATCTCTTATGTGTGTTTATGTTTTACTTGTCATCAAAACCTTAGCTTAGATACACAAACTTATGCCAATCTCTTAGGCTGAAACCCCCCTTTTGCATTAGTTTTAGGTTTAACTTAGATAACTAAAATACTGATAGAATTAGGAATTAACACTCTCGCTCTTAGTGATCGACACCCTACTTACTACGAAACTCCATCTAACCGGGTACACTGCCTGTTAAAGTATTGTTTTTAGGTATAGTCGTCGCTAGAAGTTGATGTCAGACAACTCGCTACTTTAAGAAAATTTGGGCAGCATAACGTTTGACTTTGACCTTGGAAAATTATCTTCAATGTACCTGTAACTCGCTACCTTAACTCTCTGCTACAGTACCTTAACTCGTTGCTATAGTACCTTACCTCGCTACCTTAACTCTTTGCTACAGTACCTTAACTCGCTGCTACACTACCTTAACTCGCTGCTACAGTACCTTAACTCGCTACATTAACTCTCTGCTATAGTAACTTAACTCGCTGCCTTGACTCTCTGCTACAGTACCTTAACTCACTGCTACAGTACCTTAACTCGCTGCTATAGTATGACCGACAACTCTCTGCTACAGTACATGTTAACTCTCTACTTAGAACAACGTGGTTTTTCACCTAAAAATCACCCTTTTGAAGGTTTTTGCTTGGTTTCTTTTGCCTAACTTGGTACTAAAAGGCTATAGCAACTATAAAAACTACTTAAAATTGTAGTGTTTACAGTTCTAGTTTCTCTTGGTTCTTGTTCTGTATAAACCTTTAAAAAAAGCCAAACTTTTGAACAAATAAGCCACGAATTTGAGCTTATTAACCACAAAACAAACACTAAACACCCCTTGGCAATTGATACCACGTGTTATCCCACTTGTAATCCAAACACAACTTAATAAGCAAACCCAAATAAGCACTAAATAATCCAAAAAAAAGAAAAAAAAGAGAAAAGGAAATGTAGAATATTAGATTAAGAGAAAGAGTGGTGGGAGGTTACACACATGTTTTACACATACATATGAATGACCAACACCCTTTCTATGTGTGGAGAGGGTTCCTTTTATACCTTTAGCCTTCTACTTGGCACATGGGCTTTCTAAATGGGTCGGGCTTGGCTTAACTTAGGCTTTGAGCCCTAAATACAGACAAGATTATATTACAGTCTAAGCCCGTTAATACCCGACTAGCCTATTACATTACAAGACCTAGTTTGTCTTGATAAGGCCAATAACATTCTTATTTGACTTAATATAATTAAGGCTAACAGAGGCGGTATTTCGAAGCTCATCCGATGAAAGTTATCACCGATCAGCCAATAAAGCAAATCCTAAACAAAACATAAGCGTCAGGGAAGTTGGCAAAATATGTCGTTGAGTTAGGAGCATAAAACATCACGTTTGAGCCAAGAAACACAGTGAAAGGTGATGCGTATTTTCTTTTAAATAATTAAAGTTTTAAATTTATAAAACTCGTTTCACCTTACAAACGCACTAACGGGCAGAGAACCCGATCGTGAGTAGTGTAGTTTTGGTAAATCCGAGGTCGTCCCAAGAGCTAAAAGGTGGTTACAAATCTGAGTTTAAGTTGGTTGTCACGTTTTAAAACCTGTTTTGATGAAAATAATAAAACCTAATTGAAATGAACTAGGTACTAAAGAAGAGAAGGAGATACGGTCCTAATTACTTATTAATTAACTTAATGATTCACTTATTCTACTTAATGTGAAAGCAAGGATTGAATGATCATCTAATCCTCAATTATCTCACAAATCCCAGCCCTTGTAGTAATAGGGATTTTGTCCCGCTGGTCATGGTGAGCGAGCATCATATTTGGCATTCTTATGGTCAAAGTAATATAACCAAACAGATAACCACAATTAGCAAGAAGTAAATGAATCATAATGATAATTAATAAGATAAGCTTAGCCAAAAATTGTATTCATACAATCAATATTATCGTCAATTAATGATAGTAATGAAAATATGATAATCGAACGAAACTAGTATGACGATGATGATCGGGACCGGATTCTTCCTTCTTGAAAGGCTGGAGAGTGCTGAAAAATGACTTGAGGAGATGTCCCAGTCGTCCCCTCAGATGGGAGGGAGAAGGATGATTCTAAAAGCTGAATTCAACCTCAATTTATAGTCTTTGATTTGGTTATGGCGTAACCAATTTAGGTGTTACGCCGTAACCTTATACACGGCTTTCCATTATTAAGCATACTTGTGAGGCGCAACCAGTAATTGTGTTATGCCGTAACCTTCAATAAGTTACCATAATTTAGACGTCTTCTTTGTTACGGCGTAACCATTATGGGTGTTACGCCGTAAGCTCTTTATCTTCTTTCCATATTTATAGATCTTCATGGTTACGGCGTAACCAATAGGTGTGTTATGCTGCAACTCTATCTTGGGTAGGATTTCCTTCCATATAAATGGTTACGAAGTAACCGGATACAGTGTTACGCCGTAAAGTTGTCCTAGATCTTTATAACTTGCTTAATTTATGTTATGGTGTAACTATTTATATTGTTATGCCGTAACGACTTCGAATATTTACACTTTAAGTCCTTTTTCCCTTGTTTCTTGTCAATTACTGGCATTTCACCTGAAAACTACAAAATGATAGAAAATATCTCATTTTCAAGTATTAGTGAAACATTTGCATGTAACATAGGGGGTAATTTGACACTAAAAAGTATTAAATATTTGATGTTATCAAATATCTCCCCACTTGACTTTTGCTTGCCCTCAAGTAAAACCTGTTAGAACATTTCATAAAAAGATTTCTCGGTTATAACTCCAAGAAATAAATCTATAAAACACTTATGCTAGAAAACATCAAAGCGGAACACCTCTTGAAAAGGGGATAAAAAGTCACTCAAGTCTCCACTAGTCTATGTGTTTCTTTTTCGGGATGATCGCTCAATTGCACTGTCATAGCATTTATTCTATCATAAGCTTAGAAAGTACACAAATCTACATCAGTTAGAATTAGGGACTAAATAATTTCTAAAGCCAACAAGGGTAACATGGGTTAATAAGGTGATATAAGGGATTATGATAGACATGGGAAACATATTTATTGGTTGTTAATATAAAAACACAAAATAAATAGTCAAATAAAAACCTAAGGTATCCATTACCGGCTACTGTCCACCCATAGTCCAAGTCCTTCAGTGCGAAAATCTGATCATATCATCATGATGGGCTAGCTCATAATGAGATGTTGCGGAGCATGCTAACCTATTCTTCATACATCGGATGGATTATAGTTGTACCATCCTCCAAACACTGGGTGGCTTATAGTTGCACCACCTGTACACTTGTTGGTTTTATAACACATAACCAACATCAGGAGTTCTTAGACTAAGTGGCTTATAGTTGCACCACTTTTTCTTTATTTTGTTTTTTACATTTTCTCCTGTACATAACAATTCATCCCCCCACTTGAGATAAACAATATCAAAAGTGATAGAACTGGGGGGTCTTCATATGATCAATATAATATGTCATCAACGAAAGTGCCAATCTTTGAACTCATTTCCCTAAACCATGGACTTAGGTAGCCAGAAATTTCAACACATAGATAAATAAAGACTACAGGGTTGGCTAAGGCGAAATGGTAAAACGAAACATATAATATGGGGTGAAAACATAGATTGGCTCAACAAAGGTGATCTAGGGGTATCTTGCACTAATAATGAGTGCAACAAAAGGGTTTATCACGGGAGGTCGACAAGTCAGTGTGACAAGTCGATAAACACACAAATATAGGCTTTTTAGGTGAATTCCTAAATGTTGCCTTCTTGAACTATCTATTCCTGCTAATCAATCAGGTCTCGAAATGATGTACAAGCCAAGTTCTAAAGTCTACAATACTACCAAAACACTCAATATTTTGGTGAATTTTTGTATATAATGATGAAAATGGAATATTAGGCTTAAACCTCACCAAGTAATAATAAAGGGTAATGTGCATTCGGCAAAGATTGATTCTAGTTTATTTAAGAAAAACAGGTCAAAATTTGAAAATGGGCATAATTTTTAAAGAAAACTAGAAAATCGAAGGCAAAACATAAGTCAAGTGATAATTCTACTCCCCCCACTTGGTTTACACAATGTCCCTATTGTACATTAAGGAAATGAAATATAAAGAAAATAGTAGAATTAGAACAAGAAACTTCTCTGGAATTGCTCAGTATGATGAAGAGACAGCATGCTCTAAGCCATGCTCCAAGTCTGCTTCCTCGAGCAATCATCGCATCATCATCAACTTGGTATCAAACTAATTCTGATTTAACATGCGTTCTTGTAGCCAAGTATTAAATTCGTGTGCTTCAACCTGTATAGCTACAAGAAAACTAATATCAAAAGCATAAATTCGGCAAAAAGAAAGATACCAAAATGTACAAAATGATACAAGAAATACAATCCTAACTCACTTTTATAGGAATCACGGTTGCATTTAGCGTATGCAACAAGCCTTTTAAACCACTCAATGGCCTAAGTGGACGAGTGAAGTCTCGTGAGGGTTTCCAGAGAACGTACCCACAAAGTTTATTTACCAATATACACGGTTTAGAAATGTTTCAAACTTGATTATTAAGATATTCAGAAAGAGGTTACGACGTAAACATCATGGTTATGCTGTAATCATATGATACTTTTTTTTTAAAATTTCATTAAGCATGTTATGACGTAACCTTGTAAGGGATTACATCGTAATGATCTTGTTTACGGCGTAAATAAGTTGGTTACGCCGTAATTGCTACATCAACAACAATTTTACCATATGATTATGAATTGAGATGATCATGAATTCTGCTAAAACCTGCAAAACCAAGTTAGGAAAATACAAACCAACTAATATGCAAAAAGGAAATGAAACAAAACAAAACATAAATTAAAAGATAGGCATGGGGTGCCTCCTACGAAGTGCTTGTTCTTATTTGAGTCTCTAGCTTGACTCTACCCTTATTTACTAGGTACTCGGGTGTCCATCCCCTCACTTGGGATCAAGTGTGGGTGGAAGTAGCAATAGACACCCTTAGGGTGTAAGTATGCTATAGGATAGGGGAATGATGAATAGAAAGCATACCTTCCAAGATATATAATTTTCCTATCTACCTTACATGGTTTAGATGTTTTGAACACTCCATATAAGGGACTCGTTAGTTGAGTATGAACGAAAGGCTCGATATTAATGATAACTGAATGCACCTATATTCCTGTAAAATTTGACTGAGGTTCCTTAGCAAGAAGTATTTCAAGCTCCTCTAAATCCTTAGCAGGATTACATTTTACCCCTTCATTAACCATGGCGACATTCAAGATCTCGTCTCTGAATTCTTCCAAAAGATCATCCAATATTGATTTAGTAGCCGGTGCCACATAATCTTTATTAAGTGGTGTGGTATGTAGGGTTTTTGGGATCAAAGGTTATATGACATTTTCTATTACATCAGGAACATTAGGTGTAAAGAATTGCCTAATTCGTTCTACGTCTTCAGTCGTAATATCCCATATATCAAAAGTATCCCTATCATTACCATCATCCTCCTGATCCTCCTCCAAATCATCATCCTGATCCCAAATACTATCCTGAACTATATCTTACCCCATTCGCTTCATGTTTTCAACTCCTATTCTAAATAAGTCATCCAAGATTTTATCAAAGTTGGAATCCTTCTTACTAGTGTTAGGTGTGTGAGCAAAAACTTGGGGTGTGAAACCATAGGAGTGATTACTGAGTGGATTCATTCCTAGGCTTTGTTTAGAAACGTATAAATTATATTCTACTATAGTCATATTTTCAATGTCTACATCGTTGCCCTCATTAGTAATTCATAGGATAGGGTTGAACATGTAGGAAACAAGGGTGTGGAGGAGTTAAGTTACGAGAGTACGAATAGCTAAAAGTCTTACTCTTATTCTGGTGAAAAGAGTCAACATTCGCATTATCATAATTTGTTGGACTTTTTCTGGATCGAACATCGTCCCACAATTTTCTTTCTTTCGCAGCTTCATACTCAAGGTACTCGTTCATCATCATGTTCTCAATATCAGGCTCCATTTCTATGTTTCTTGAAAATCAAACAAGAAATAATAGTAGATTATGCTCTTACAAGGAAACAAATACTGAAATAAAATATATACAAAACTCACATTTAAAACCTATTTAGCTCCTCGACAGCGGCGCTAAAAACTGTATTCATACAATCAATACTTTCGTCAATTAATGATAGTAATGAAAACATGATAATCGAACCAAACTAGTATGATGATAATGATCGGGACCGGATTCTTCTTTCTTGAAAGGCTGGGGAGTGCTGAAAAACGACTTAAAGGGATGTCCTAGTTGTCCCCTCAGATGGGAGGGAGAAGGATGAATCTAAAAGCTGAATTCGGCCTTTATTTATAGTCTTTGATTTGGTTACGGTGTAACCAATTTAGGTGTTACGCCGTAACCTCATACACAGCTTTCCATTATTAAGCATACTTGTTACGTCGCAACCAGTAATGGTGTTACGCCGTAACCTTCAATAAGTTACCATAATTTAGACGTCTTCTTTGTTACGGCGTAACCATTATGGGTGTTACACCGTAAGCTCTTGATCTACTTTCCATATTTATGGATCTTCATGGTTACGGCGTAACCAATGGGTGTTATACGCCGTAACTCTATCTTGGGTAGGATTTCCTTCCATATAAATGGTTACGGCGTAACCAGATACAGTGTTACGCCGTAAAGTCGTCCTGGATCTTCGTAACTTGCCTAATTTATGTTATGGCGTAACTATTTATGTTGTTACACCGTAACGACTTTGAATGTTTGCACTTTAAGTCCTTTTTCCCTTGTTTCTTGTCAATTACCGGCATTTCACCTGAAAACTACAAAATAATAGAAAATATCTCGTTTTCGAGTATTAGTAAAACATTTGCAAGTAATATAAGGGGTAATTTGACATTAAAAAGTATTAAATATTTGATGTTATCAAAAGGGCAGGTGCTGACAGACTTTATAACCAAAACATCGGACGGAGAGTGTCACACCCCGACAATGGCGAAAACTCGGGAGTGCAACATAATGATCAATCATAACACAAGATACAATATAGAGAAAAACTACAATGCATAAACTTCAAGTGTTACGAAGACCATCAACCTCGAACAACCTAGAGTGATGTCCCAAATCATAACCAAATCCATAATCTCTTACAATTCCAAATGCCCACACAGGGGTCCAATTCCAAACTTAAACCAAAACTTCCAAATACTAAGAACCAAACAAATAAACAAGCAAGGCTTCACATGAAAGATCCACACGGGATACTCCTAAGCCTGCTATCACATATCACCAACCTATTCATCTTTCACTTCACCTGAAAATGATACTCGAAAACGTCAACAATAATGTTGGTGAGCTCGTAGGTTTGACCTTAAACCAAAAGTTGTGCCAATATCTAAAAACAGTGGACAATAGTGCAATATGACAGTGAATATATGCGAATCACCCATGACTTAGCATCCCCGCTAATCATGTAACACGACCTAGCATTCCTGCTAGTCGATCACCATGCCCTATCATCCCCGCTAGTCTTGAAAACAACATATACCAATGCTCTTGGATTCGCAACTCCGATATGTCACTTACGCACCTAAAAGGCCTACCAGCTAGAGCACTATATTAGGGCAGGACCACACTAGACATTGCAATTCCTTGCCAATTACCCTTGCCGTGTCAAACACATTACACGCAAGTAAAATCACAACTCTTGGCATGCCAAACACAGTACATGCAAGTAAAATCACAACCCTTGACATGCCAAACACAGTACATGCAAGTAAAATTACATCACATATATTCACATAGCAATCATAAGCACATAATTGTCCCAAAAACAAAACCACGTTTCGTACAGTTCAAAAGAAAACAGTTCAAAACACATTTGAGTATCATTTTCCCCCAACGGAAAAACAGTAAAAAAGGGGCTACGAGAACTCACCTCAAAGGTGTCAAGCAACAAACTCACTTATCACACAACAATTGCAACAACGTCCGCACACTACCTAGTCCAGTTAATGTCCCATTTAATCATTTATTTCCAAAACAGTTTTCACGTTTGATGCATAAGGGTTAGACGCGTTGTACAATTACCCTTAACAGTTTAGTGGTGTGATGGTTGACGACTTATCCCAACATATCATATTAATCCGATAACCCAACTATACATACTTATACTATTTAAAGAAAATAGATAAGTAATATAAGTAAATATTTATAATAAATAATTATAAATATATCCCGATAAGTCCATTCGGTATCCTTAGTTAACCTCAAAAATAATCATAATACGATTGAAAATGAATCGTTTACTCATAAAAAGCATATTAGAGAAGCTTCGAGAAAATTTATATTTTTCATCTTTTAGTGAATATATTTAATAATAAAATAATAAAATTTTATTATTTAAATCAAAAATCATGTTTTTAAGTATCAACTTTTTATGAAATTTCGACATGACTCGTACGTTCATACAACGTTTTCCAAGGTTTTTAACCTTTATTTCAAACTTTTTTTTTCAAACTTTCGACACTTTTCTAACAAAATTCCAAAATCTCAATCTTTAACGTTTACTAAAACGTTTTTCCCAAAACAACGTTCAATATCACTTCGTAAATACATTTCACTTTCAAAAGTCTGTCAAAAACTCTTAAAACGACTAAATATCGCTTATTGGGCTTTAAGGCCCAATAATGGTCCATTAAGGTATTTATACATCCAAAATACGATCCAAGCCCAAAACCAAGGCTCATTTATATACGTAAGCTTATACTAATAAGTAGAAAATAACTCGGACCATAATAAGCCATGGCTTATTTGATGCTTATTGGGTCTGGAGCCCATTAGCTCCTAAACTAGTCCATAAGCTTTAAAATAAGCTTAATAAGCTATGATACATATTCGGTTAACACCATAAGCCACAAAAATAGTCTGCGAATATACGCAATATAAAGCAAATAACCAAAAAACACATCCCTTGTGTTTCTTAAATAAGCCGCGAGCATATAAGCTCAAAATAAGCCATAAAGTGCTTAAAATAAGCCCAAAATAATCTGTACAAGCTAATATCCAAAATAAGTTATTTACCATTTTATGTATGGTTTTAGAGCGCAGATCACGACCGACGTAAACTATTAACTACAAAACCTTTTTTCTTTTCCTTATGTCAAAGCCGCGAATAAAACACGCATATTCGTTCATTTTTGTTTTCAAAAATCAATTTTTACGACGATCAACTTGTACAACTAGCATCTATGCATCAATATAAACCTAAAAGGACAAACGAAATTTAAATTTAGAAACTTACAAGAAAAGTCTTCAAAATATAGATTTCGACACGAACCGGACAACTCAAACGTTGTTTAACTAATACCCAAACTACTCTAACAACCCCGGAAATATCTTAAATCACACACGATCTTGATCAAGTGGGAAAATTATGGGTGTTATGTGTTTTGCTTTTGGTCCGTACAACGCACAAGACACGCACAATGTGGGTGTTGTGTGTGTGTGTGTTATTGTTAAATGAAATGAAGATGAATGGGAGAGAAGTGGGTAAAAAGATAGTAGTATTAATCTGTGTGGGAAAGAGGAGCTTACTTTAAACTTAAATATACTTTCTCGTTATTTTTGTTTTTTTATCCTTTGTTTGCCAGTGGCGAGAACCGCCATGGGGTATCCTAGGCTCGGGTGCCTGGCTTTTCTTCGGGGTTCACGTAAAACCATATATAATGTGCGTATAATAATTTTTTTCAAAGGTACTATAATTGTTTTAGTAAGAGTAATTACTTTTCCAAGTATGCTAGAGGATGTATACATTGATATATTAGCAATGGTAATAATTAATTATATGTTGTCATTTAACGTCAGTACGAAACAGGTTTTGGGGATGTTCTTAAATTTTAACGGTATTCACGCAAGATATTTAG
This sequence comes from Tanacetum coccineum, assembly GCA_026074375.1. Classification (NCBI taxonomy): domain Eukaryota; kingdom Viridiplantae; phylum Streptophyta; class Magnoliopsida; order Asterales; family Asteraceae; genus Tanacetum; species Tanacetum coccineum. Next base: position 15,726 of record BQNB010038547.1, on the reverse strand, counting down.
TAAAATTATGAAGAGAATATTATTTGTTTAGGTTAAAAAATATATAAGCCAGAGTGGACAATGTGATATTGATATGTAAATGCGCGACCACCGCAACAATTCAAATCTAATAAACTGACAAACCGTCAATATAGTCAAAGATTAAAAAGAATATTCAAACACAATAGGGCAAAAGGTTACATTCTATCTACCCCTTAAAAGAAGTTCGACTAATACCGAAATTCAACTACTTTCATCACAAAAACAAATGGCGTAATAAGCTTTTCATCTGATCTTTACGTTCCCATGTGAATTCAGGACCACGTTTTGAATTCCACCGAACCTTCACGATGGAAATTCTACTACGCTTCAGCTTCTTGAACTCTCTTTCCAAAATTTCCACAGGCTCTTCCACAAAATTTAACTTGGCATCACTTGGATCTCATCCAAAGGCACTTGCAGTGTTGGATCAGCCAAACACTTCTTAGGTTCGAAACCCCAATCTCTACGTGGAACGTGTCATGAACACCATCTAACTCCTCATGCCAATCTAACCTGTAGGCTACGGGGCATACAGAGAGAGCGACAATAATCGCAAAAGGTCGTAACAAGTCAAGTGTGCAAGTTTCCCTTTCTTCCCTAAGCGTACCAAAGTACTTTTTTGGACACTGTGTGAGCAAAACATAGTCAACTTACACTAAACGTTTAGAGGCTGTCCTCCTCTTATCAGCATAACTTTTTCTGAGACGATCAACGTGCAGCCTTATGTCATCCTTAATCTGCGAGGTATTTTCTCTGTGGTCTCCGAAGTACCAACTTCAGTCCCTATCAACTTGACCTTTCTTCAATCTCAGCCCACATAAGTGGCGAACGACACATTTCTACCATACAATCCTCAAACGAGCACATCTCACACAAAGATAACTATGTTATAATGAAAACTCACCCTAACAAAATTCTTGAACACCAACTTCCCCTGAAGGCTAGGATACACGCTCTAAAGCATTTGTCATCCAAAGTCCCCTGAATAGTAGTTATGGCGCACTCTGAACCATCAGTCTGAGGGTGGTAAGCTATACTCATGTCCAACAGAGTTCCTAATGCGTCTTCATTGACCAGCCAAACCCTTGAGTGAAACAACTATCATGATCGCCGATATGATCGAGATCGCACACCATGTCTAGGCAAACTATCTCCTTCAAATACAATCTAGCCAATCTATCCATCTTATAATCCTCACGCATAGGTAGAAAAGAGCAGACTATCAAATCGTCACAATGACCCAGATTGTGTCATGTCCACTACTATCCTGAGGAACTTAGTCACAAAATCCATAGCTATCCTTTCCTATTTCCACTCGGGAATCTCAGGTTGTTGTAGCAAAGCCGGATGGCCTTTGTGTTCAGCCTTAAACCTTCAAACAAGTCAAACACTACTTACATACTAGGCTATGTCCTTCAACATACCCCGGCCATCAATAACCTATCTCCTAAGGTCCCATAAACATCTATCACTCCTAGGTGGAACTGAGTACTTGACTTATGGGCTTCGTCCATTATCAGGTCTCACATCACCCTTCAATAGGCACGCCATATTCGAATCCAGGTCGGACACAGTCCTATCACTTCTCTGTTCAATCATATGACAAACCTTTCTTGCAACCCTGCAGACTCATCACGCCCTATCCTTCTGAGCGCCTATAATCCTATCCTTGATACTCGACTGAATGGTCATATTCATAGCTCTAACTCTCTTAGGCTTTACTCTTTCCTTCCTATTTAGGGCATCAGTCACCACATTCGCCTTACCAATCTGGGAGCGAATCTCAACACCATAATCACTAAACAACTCTACCAGCGACGCTGTCGATATTCAACTCTTCTGACTAAAATTATGTTTAAGACTCTTATGATGCCGTATAGATGACACTCTTGTCCCAATAAATAAATGTCTCCAAAATCTTTAAAGGCAAACACAAATACTCCCAATTCCAAATTATGGCCGTATAATCTTTCATGAACATTCAACTGCCTAGACGCATATGCAGATCACTTTACCTCATTGCATTAACACGCGGCTTAGTTATAACCCGGACTGCATCACAAAATACCACAAATTCCTTCTGGTCCCATCAGAAGAGTTAGAACATGCGCATTAACAACTATCTAATTCAAAGTTTGCAATGTCAATCTTGTTCCTCACCCAATCGAAAGTCCTTACACTTCTGAGTCAAGAAGAAAGAGACTTAGCTAGCTTAGAAAAGTTATCCAATGAAGTGACTGTTCAACCACTTTAGGGGAGACAAAATTCTTATGCTGCTGGTACTTAAGGAACAAGAGCTAATACTTCAAGAATAGGATGGAATTATTCAGGTCAACAAAGGGTTGTAAAGTGTTTTAACTGCCAAAGGGAATGTCATATGGCAAGACAGTGCCCAAAGCCAAAGAGAAAAAGAGACGCTACGTGGTTCAGGGATAAAGTTCTATTGGTTGAAGCTTAAGGAAATGGTAAAGTTCTGAATGAGAAAGAATTAGAATTCTTGGCAGACCCTAGAATTGCAGAAGGTCCAGTTATACAGTCGGTCATTACACACAATGCAACTTATCAAGCTGGTGATTTGGATACGTATTGTTAGGATTATGAAAAAGACTCGGTCACCCCCGTGTATCGTTTAGTATAGCATAGCTCGTAGTTAGAAAGTAAGCGTATGGCTTTCGGTATTGGGCCGGGTCTTTTACCCAAGTGTAAGCCCATACCCAAGCCCATAAAGCTCACAAACACTTGTATATAAACCCCTTTCCAGCCATGGGAAGGGGTTGGTTGTTCTTTTTATCACATTTCATGCTATTGCATTTTCTCTCACTAGAAACCTCACTTTCTCTCTCTAGATAATTAGCCAACCCAATCATCCATGCTTGTGTTATGATATCCAATATACTACAATTGGTATCAGAGCCCATGGGATGATTAGCTAGATTGTGTGTGCGTTTCCTTGGTTAGTTTAGATCAAAAGTTTGGTTTTTTGAAGGTTTATGGTCTTATTCTTGACACTCTTTGATTCTCATGTTTGTGATGTTAAAGTTAGTGTTTTTATAGTTGTTATAACCTTCTAGGACCAAGTTGTGCAAAAGAAACCAAGTAAAAACGTTCAAAAGGGTGATTTTTAGGTGTTTTTAGGTGAAAAAGTTCGTATATTCTTCATTGCGTTTTGACCTTTCTGAGACATTCTTCGTTGCGTTTTGGTGAACAATACTGCGTTTTGTCAGAAGAAAGTACACTGCGTTTTGTCGTTTTGTATAGTACAACAGTACTGCGTTTGTCTTATTAGAGGTTGCGTTTTGGTAGTTGCGTTTTGACCTAGAAATTGCGTTTTGGTTCATTGCGTTTTGACTGCAGGTTGCGTTTTAAAGACAAGTGTTGCGTTTTGACTAAGGGATACTCTGCCCAATTTTTTATTTGGTTGCGTTTTTACCAAATCTCAAGGCTGCGTTTTGATCAAATCTCAGGCTGCGTTTTGGCTCATTTTCCTCATTGCGTTTTGACAAGACTATGTTGCGTTTTGATGGAAACTACACTGCGTTTTGACTAGACTTCACTACGTTTTGCCTAAGTTTCATTATCGTCATTAAGTTAACTTATTTCAACCAAACCAAATCTCAATCATACAACATATCACCTAATCTAACAAACAATCATCACTTTGAACATACAATCACTAATCATTGATCGATCAACTTAATCATATCACAAGTAATCACTATGGCTAATTTTTCAGAGGACATCCAATATGCCGGTTCCGATACCCGACCACCTATGCTTGATAAGGCTGACTTTGCATCATGGCAACAACGTATTCGATTGTATTGTCGGGGTAAGGAGAATGGGGTAAACATTTTAAAGTCAATTGATGAAGGACCTTTTCAGATGGGGACCACTACGAATCATGGTCACAACGAATCCGATTGTACTTTAGGGGAAAGGAAAATGGATTGCAAATTCTTCAGTCGATTGATCAAGGACCATTTGAGCTTGGAACCACAAGGGATGCACTCGGAACTACCCCTGAGGGAGGTGTCCTTCTTGGACCAGAAAGGCCTCGTACATATGAGGATCTCAGTGACACGGAGAAGAAACGATACGATGCAGATGTCCGTGCCACCAATATTGTGCTTCAAGGACTACCCAAAGATATCTACAAGCTCATCAATCATAACATTGAAGCAAAAGCAATTTGGGACAACGTCAAAATGCTTCTGGCAGGTTCTGAACTCACAAAAGAAGATAGAGAATCTCAGTTGTACGATGAGTTTGAGAGGTTCAAGATGCTTCCAGGTGAAAATATCAATGAGTACTATGTTCGCTTTCACAAGCTGGTCAACGACATGAGGAATATCAGAATGACAATGCCTAACATTCAACTGAACTCCAAGTTTGTGAACAATATGTCACCTGAATGGGATAGGTTCGTGACAGCCGTTAAACTCAACAAAGGTCTGAAAGAGACAAATCACGAACAGCTGTATGCATACTTAAAACAACATGAGAAGCATGCTACACAAGATCGACTGATTATTGAAAGAATCATTCCTGCTACGAATGACCAACTTGCATTTGTGTCAAAGGTCCAACCTCATGCTCAATCATCACATGTCTAGTCTCATCAATATCCTTCTTCATCAACAAACCCTCAACCACTACAATATCTACAATTCCCTGAAACATCACAAATTGATTCCGGATACACCCAAACTGATGAAATACTTGACAACTAACCAATCAAAATAGCACTCCTTGCCAATCTTCAGAGCAACGCTTCCTCAGACCAACAATCAACTTTGAACCTTATCTAACACCTGAAATCAAGCAACTATTCAAGATGGGGTCGGGGGGGGGGGGGGGGGTTTTTTTTGGTTTTATTCAGAAATGTTCAAGGGCGAAGTTGCAGAATCAGTAGGTAATTTTGCTTAGGGAAATAGTGCAGCCGAACATGGGGTGTGCTCAAGTATAGAGCGTGGGAATGCCAATGCAGGTCAAGGGAAACCGGTCAAGTGTTATAATTGTAATGGAGTTGGACATATTGCAAAGAACTGTACTCAGCCAAAGCGTCCACAAAATTCTGATTATTTCAAGGACAAGATGCTGCTGATGCAAGCCCAAGAGAATGGTGCAGTTTTGGATGAAGAGGAATACTTTTCTGGCTGGTGAAAGGGCAACACTCTTTGATGCAGATGGGGATACTCATATCAGTCCAAGACTTAGCTCTGAATGAGGATTAACATTTCCCCCAGGTGTGAATGTGAAGCTTTTGACTCAGATGTTGATGATGAACTGACTGCTTAGTCTATATTCATGGCCAACTTGTCCTCAGCCGGGTCAGCAAATCTACAATCTGGTCCATCTAATGCATCAATCTTATCTTAGGTACGTATTCTGGAAAATGCTATTGATCATAGTGTTTCTAATCAGGACGAACATAAGATTCATAATAAAGTACAACCGTCAAATGTTATTGACTCAACTAGTGTCCATATGGGTAACAGTAATCTTATTCCATATGAACAATATTTGTCGGTCAATGATATTTCTGTTGTACCAAGTTGTGCATCTTCCGCTCTAAATAGTGTATGTGTATCGCCTGTTAATGATGCGATCGTTCCTCATGACCCAATAGCCATTGAACTTAAGATCTACAAGGAACAGGTTGCCATTTATGAGCAACGTGCTAAGTTTGAACTGACTGAACGTCAACATCAAATGGATGATCAAATGCGTATGCTTATTCAAAATCATAATAAAACCAGAGGAAATATTAAAAAGGAATTTTCATTCTTTCAAGTTTCAACTTAAGTCATCTATGGAAAACAATAAGATACTTAAGTAACTGTAACGAATTTGAATCAAGAGTTTAAACAGGAAGGTCCAAAGTTTCCTGTATGATTTTTCCAATTCTGAAAACCCTTACCGTAAACTTGAGATAAGCTTCATAAGATTCAATCCATTCAAATTGTTCATATGATGTTAAATCCTACTCAGATGTATGACCAAAAGACTAAAACTGCACTAGGTGCCCAGAACCCTTTTTACCTTAGACAGGCCAAAAAGGCCCAACCGCACTATATGATGGTGATGAACTTCTTAAACCTCATCATGTGCCGGTAATGGTTCCATCGTCTGAGGAAGAACTAGAGTTAGCTGAAGCTATCGGTATAAAATGCATGTAAGAAAATGAATGGACTCTGCTGTGTGAAAACAGGGTTAACGTTAGCCTCCTAACTATACAAAAGAAAATTTCATGGCAACATTCACCCTCTCAGGATCAATGACACTGTGCAAGTATTTTGGTCCTTAGAATCTCAGCAAACGAAAGGCCGAAGAGCTAAAGGCCAATGCAACACCCCTGCCTGTCCTACCACCTGCGACTGTGTATCCTCCTAATACACCAGCCCATCTGGTCCCTCGAACGCTTCCAACTACAAGTCAAGTAAATATTGGTCTGTATGTAAAAAAAAATAAAAAAAAAAAAAAAAAACTTACTCTAAAAAAAATAAAAATAATATAAAATAATTTTGATATTTTGAGAAAACTTGTAAAAAGCGTATCACACCAACGGGGGGGGGGGGGGGGGAGGCAATTTGAAAAAAATAATAAAAAAAACTTTTAAAGGGGAAAGGGGTTTTGAACAAACAAAAAGGTGTTACTTAACCGAAGTAATTCCATTTTTCAATCTACTCAAAGAAAATTTTGAAGGAATTCAAAAATCTCTAGTCACTGAAGTTAGGGCAATGAAAGCCATTTTTGAAAATTTGGAAGCCGAGGTAGACCAGAATGAGACAGACTTACGGAGTGGTGAGATTGAATGGAAAAAACTTCTCATCGCCAATGAGAACTTAGTTGCTGAATGCTTGTCCAAAGATGTGTTTTTTAATTGCAACGGGTTCTATACTATACGAGTCTTAGATTTTCTGACATGCATGATGCTTTCTCTAGCGCTCGAAAACATATTGCCGATCTTGAATCTGAAAATTTTAATCTGAGAAACAAGATTCAAAATGATGAGCATTGGAATCAATGGATATAAACATTTCTCCAAATCTTGAAGTTGAACACTTCAACTTACAATTAAAGTATCAAAATCTCAAAGAACGTTTTGGAAACAAACACCCAGTAACATCCTCGGATGCTCTTTCATTTGATTCACTTTTTGTGATTGGGAAACTAAATGAACATATTCAAAGTCGATGCAATACGATTCGTGAATTAAAGGAGAAAATCTCTCGCTTAACAAAGAACAATAGTGATACAGATCCCACTTTTGACCTTAAGGCTTTAGTTTCTCAGAACAAAGATTTAACTGCAAAGCTCAATGCCCTTCACGATCTCAAGGAATGCTTTAGGTCAGATATAACGCATAAATTAGGGTTAAGCCAGCTTGATTAGGAGTTGTATGATTCAATTAAAATAACGCGTGCCAAAACCACTGACCAGAACAACTCTTTGTTGTCTGAAATTGAACACCTTAAGGATCAACTTAAAGAGAATTCCAAATGTGTCACTATAAAATACAAGTTATGATTCTAACTCTACTCATAAAAGCTAATTGTGTACTTACTTTTCCTCCCTTATTCCTAATTTCCTCTAAGGATTTTATTATTATTGGTGACAAATAAATTATGTCCTTATTAATTAAAGTGAACCCGGTTTAGACCACAATTAGTTTGAAATCCTTTCATAAAGAGACGATATGGTGAGAATAAGGTCCACATTAAGGTTCTAATTTGCATAAATTTAGGGTTATCCTTTTTATTTCAATCAATCAACTAAGGTCCAAGAGGACGGAGGCTTTATTGTGATAACCCGGAGTTGAAATTGGCCTTTATTAATATTATTGTTACCACATTTATTAAACCTCAGGTCCTTTTGAGGATTGCAACATACGGTTGTGAGCCGGCAAGATACATCATTCATATTTCGACCTCGGTTAATTTCTCGACCTTTTAGAAGGGGCTAACCATCGTTGTGATTCCGGCAAGATGCTGCAAACTTTTATCAGTACTTCGGATTATTATAACGATGCTGCTTATTTTGAAGACTGCCAACTCGGTTGTGAGCATGACAGATGCAGTAAACTTTTATTAGCCCTTAGTTTTATTTATTATTATATTTACCTCCACCATTTAAACGGAATGTCACATTCAGTATGCGAGCCGACCACGATATTGAAGTCTTATTTCGGCTTCGTTTATACATTAATTATATTATTATAGCCCACCAATTTTAAGTCCTAAGTGGTCGTTAACAACTGGACACTTCGTATGCGAGCCGACATTCGGTCCAGGATGTCTAAGTCCCCACAACACTGACAAAACCTCGATGTGTACCTTAATTTCACCAGATGGACTTTCTACGAAAGGATCTAAACTAAGAATTGCAAAAACCAAAGAAACTTTATTTATTCAACAATTATATAACGGTGAAACCAAATTATTGAAGAAAAAACTAAATGAACACTCATGAGCCTCTAAAGAATATCCTACTATTCTATGTGGGGATTAGAATCAAAACTTATACTTAACTCTATCATCTCTTATTCTTCTCTAATTTAAATTTCTAATAAAGAAACTCAAGTGCATACTTAGTCCCTAGGAATTATGATCGGACTTTAAAAGTCACATGAATGGCACATCTCAATCTATTAATCGATCTAAGCATATTAAAATCAATTATGGGAACTTGCAAAGTCTTGACTTTTTCAAGCTAGACTCGCTTTTTATAGCTCCTTGTATAAAAGATTAGCAAAGTTCAATCTATTTAAAGTTAAGGAGAAAGCTAAGATATAAAACCGGTCGGGTCAAAATTTACTTTTCATTCTCACCAACGGAAAACCTACATTTGTGTCAACTATTTTATTTTATTTTATTCTTCTAACTATTTATATTTTAACATTTTTCTACACACACATTTTTTTTAATATAAACAATAAACTAGATATTTATACTTAAAAATTTAAAATTTTTGCGGAAACGGGGCTGGAGGGAACCAACAGGCACAGGTAAGATCACATTTTGATAGAAATCCCCCCCACACTTAGAATCGAACATTGGCCTCAATGTTCAAAAATGTCAGGTTTTACTCCCATACTTAAGAATGAAAAAGGCAAATGCAAAAAATTCCAAGTGTGAAAGGGAAACAATTATATATATATATATATAAGATCAGGATTGAGGATTCCAAAATAAGCAGAAGATCAAAAACGGATGATTGGAGGATTGGAAAACATCACGGATCTTCATGTCTTAAGGATCCTACAAAAACGGAAGACATACATAGAAAGAAGCACGCCCCCACACTTGAGCTATAAAATAACACACTCACTTATTAATTAAGAAAAATAGAAGAAGAAAAGGACAACGGGTTGCCTCCCGAGATGCGTTGTTTTTTATGTGGTCTCCTAGATTGTTCTCTCCTCAAATTCCTTGGTCCTTGGGGCAAAACAAAGGTGGAATAGAAAAATCACTATCTGATTTTCATATGCACACTGGCTAAGAGAAGAAATAAGATATGCGGAGTTGCCGGGGTTATAAAATAGTATCCTCACTCCAGAGGAGGAAGATAGGAGAATCCAACGATAAGTGAGATAATGGACGACAATATTCGGATAACAAATGTGATGGGAAGATAATGGGATCCGCAAAGGTTACTTCACATATGTCGGAGAAAAACTTTTATCTTAAATCCCTGAGGACGAAAACTTTGTCATCGGTAATCAAAATCATCGATTTAGAGCATCGTACATAAATCTTCTTCAGTCTTTTTCTTGTGATTTCAGATCAATTAAATCATCATTCTCTTCAGAGGCGATTCATCGATGAAATCCTCGAGAATGAATATAATGCTTAATAGGCGGATCATGTGAAGTAACGGCTCAAGTTGTCTCTGGAGTGAAAAAATCATCCCATTTAGAATTAGAAAGAGGTGTGACTAGGAAGTCGGACTCATCAAGGTTGGAATCATAAGAAACCTTGCACTCGATGTCCTCTAACTCCTCATCAAAATAGGATTTACGTCACTAGAGATATATTCGTCGTCATTTGTTTTTTTTTGTGTCAAATTCAAAAAGAGAGTTCGAGTAAATTTTAACATCTTTCGGAACGTTCTCATCGGGAAGTGACTCATCATCACTAGAAGTAAAATCATTTGAATCGAAAATAGGGTTAGAGAAAGTCACGGATTTTTCCTCAAAAATGAGAGATAAATCATCACTCGAAGGTAAAACGCTCTCCTGTTCACTACCGAATGTATCTCGGACTCTCTTGGGTATTACAAATAAATCCTCAACACTGGACTTTATGAATTCATCCGATTCCTTTTCAGGAATAGTGCTAAGTTCCTTATTCCCCATTATGAGAGAGTCCTCGGGCTCCATAATAAAAGACACGGGTGTGAGATCAATAGACGGAGAAATTTGAGGCATATCTTTTAAAGGAATAGAATACTCCTCGTTATCATCGTCGTCATCGCAAGTAAAATTGAAAAGTCTCAAAGGCTCAGGAGTATGAATACTAATATTAGCCGCCTGCTTTCGTAGTAGTTGAATTACCATTTCACAAATGGATGCTCATGTTGAAAATTTCATTATATGACTCTTCTAGTTTATCCCATCCATCGTGCACATCACTTATCCTTTGCTGATTAAAATTCTTGTTGTATTAATGGAATACTGCGGGGGTTGGTCAAAACCGGAATAGTTAGAATTATGTTCAAAGTGGTTTTGATTCATCGGTTGACATTGAAAACTTTCATGAGGACCCCCACAGTTCTCACAGCAAAGATATTGTTGAGAAAAACTCGGTGAATTTTGTGGATAATAATTATCACTTAAATTTTGATTGTAGCACGGTTCCTGCTCATAGACAAGCGGGACTCGTGATGTACAATCGAAACCATAGTGAGAACGTTTCCCACATATTCACATGAGTATGTACTCGTACTCAGGGATGTGGTGGTTGGTTGAAGATGTTCGGTGGTTTCATTATAAGAATATAGATTTGGGTAAATAGACAAACTAATTTCTGGATCCTTCATTGCTACAAGCCCGGACAGTTTCCAACATTTGTATAGGACCTCTTTTTTTTTAACACCCACACGAGCAACCAAAATGGTTATACGAAGACATGTCGAAGAATTAAACGGATAAGAGGATAAAGAAAATAAGAATTAAATGAAGTAAGAGGATAGAGAAGATTATTTTTTGAAATTTTTTATAAAGATAATATTAATTAAAAAATATTTTTGGTATTTTCAATATTTATAAAAGATGAAAAATAAAATAAGAAGAAAAATATTTTTAGATTTTTATATTTTCTATACGAACGAAAATAAACTTTCCGAAGAAAGGATCTTGAAGGCTCAAACACGAACAATCCCATAAAAATCGCTACACCTCTCCCCGGCAACGGCGCCATTTTGATGCTAAGTCGTTGTTACACGCTTCAAATAAACCCTCATATGTATAATATATATAAAATAGAAAATACATATACGTATACGTAAGCAAAGTATCATACAAATTATTCTTAGGTAAGAATAAAAAGTAATCAACACAGGTATCGTTCTCCACGGCGAGAGGTGAATAGAAATTCACGTTCAAGTTTTAAATAGTAGCTTGTAGTTTTAGCTTATTATGTAATTTTTTCAGCTTATTGTTTTAAAATCAATGTATATTTCTTTGTCTCAGCTTTGTAATCAGTTTTATTAATAAATAAAGAGTTTGTTTTCATTAAAGTTTAACGTTCAATTCATGTTATCATTATTAAGTAATCTAGTTTAATCATGCTCTTCTAAAAAAAAAAAAAAAAAAAAAAAAAAAAAAAAAAGCAAACTTGGGGTTTAAATATGCTTTTAACTGTCATTTTTACTATAAGCTACAATTCACTTAGTTAAGCTCTTAAAAGCTTAACTAAGCTTAATAAGACATAAATCCTCCCTCAAAAAGTACCACAGCTTAAAAATGGAAGGGAAGCCAAACTTGGATGGGCTTCCAGGACCCCACCAGCTTATCACTTGATAAGCTGGAGCTTGTTGATAGCTCTTGTTTGTGTAAAGGCTTATGTAAGTTTTTAATTTACCTTTTATGTCTTTAATACTTAGCTTAAAATCTGTTAATTAGCTTAATATTGCTTAATTTTTGCTTATTGATGTTTAGGTAGTTTATTTGTGCTTATTATAGTTGAATTGTGCTTTTGTGTTTGGATTTGTTGTTTAAAATTAATTAAGTTTTTTAATCTGTCAAAAAACCAAAAATAAGTAGCATAGTTTAAATAGCTTAATATCCTGGCTTATTGTTTGCTTATACCTGCTTAAGAGGTCTGTTTATAGCTTATTAATATTTGTTTAGGATTTATAGTCTTAAATCTCATCTTTTATAAGCTGAAATGGATGTACTTCTAGTAAAAATTGAAAGGGGTGTTTGGGTCATGGCAAGTACTAATACAGTAGTACTGCAAGGGACTCCTTTGTCCTTTATTTCATCAATCATCATTTTAAGGTTTATGGTTAAAGGATTTAAGGTTAATAACTAGTATTTCAATTAAGCCTAGTAGATAGCTATTGAAAGCTTAATTAAATTGACATAATAAGCTCTAGTTGATTATTGTGAATTGGTTTTTTCTTCAAGGTTTTTTCATTCTATGTGGTATTTTTAGAGTGTAGGATCTAGTAGAGATGGCCTGCACTTTGTGAACATAAGGTTTGATTCATCTTTGTGCAAACTGCATCAGTAGGAGTTTTTGCAAAGACTTTTTCATCATCAATTTTCAGAGAGTTAAATTAGTTTTTAGATCTTAATTTTTAGTTTACTAGTAGTTCATAGGTCATAGTCTATTAGTTTCAACTTGCTTTCTAAAAATAAGCTCATTTGCTTGCTTGTTTTTAAGCTCAAAATTTAGAATTAGTCTTTTCAAAACAAAAGTTTACTCAGAATATACTGAGTACAATAAGTTGTTTTCAAGCCACTTTTTCATTGAGTAATTGATTTTCAAAATGTTTTGTAAAAGCTGTTTCATATAGCTTTTTGGCCAAGGTTCAAAGTAATATAGGCTAGATTATCATAAGGATCTGTTTGTGGGCTTAAAAATAAGCTTAAAGATGTTGTTTGGTCTGTTTGGATTGTAGTTTTAGCTTAAGTGCTTATTTTAGATTTCTAGCTTATATCCCTTTAGTTTTTGCTTAATTTCTGTTCAAATTAGCTTATTAGATTAATATTTAGTTATTTCATAGCTTAATAAGGTTAGGATTTATGATATGTGAGAATCACATATCCGTTTTATATCCAAATTAACCCTAAAATAATCATAATGTGCAAAAATATGCTTGTATTTGTGTATTTTGTTGTTTGTGAATGTGTAGGTACGGATAGTGCAAAAATCACAAGAAAACGGTCAAAGCCGGACAAACACGGACACGGGAACGGAAAGAGTGCAAAAGAGCCGGAAGATTGCTATCAATGGTCAACAAAGTCAACCCTTGGTCAACATTGGTCAACCACAAAAAGACAAAATCCTCAAAATGCCCTAAATGTTAAACCTAATTTCACCAAAAGTCCCTTAAACCCTAACACTGTTATCTTTTTATTAATAAAAGATAACGGTCGTTGTCTACATATAAACCAAAACCCATTTCATATAAACCAAGCCCAACTATATAACCATGGCCCAATCCAAGCCAAAAGCCTAAACTTCCGAGTCAAACACCCCTAACTAAAAGTTAAAAAAGGGCGCGTAATCCCTTTTACTGTTCATCGTCGTTCTCGACGAGTTACCCATCAAAAACAAAGGGGTAATTGAAATTGACAGCAAGGGTAGAAGATTCAAGTTCTACGTGCCATCTCAGCTAAGGAAAACGTCATTCAAAGCCTCCCATTGGTTGAATCCCTCAAGGAATGCCACGCGTGTATCCAAAGGATCATTTAGCTTATTGAAAAATAAGCTCAAAGGTGTCTTATAGGGCTGTTTGGGTTAACAGTTACACCATAAGTGCTTATTTCTTTATTTTAGCTTATCTGCTTATTGTTATTGCTTATTTAGGTTTAGCTTAGCTTATTAGGTTAGTATAAGCCTATTTTAGCTTATTTGGTTTTGCCATTTGCTTATTTGAGCTTATTTGCTTTCTAGTGTAAATTTCAAGTGAATTTAAGCCTTTTTAGCTTTTCTGTCTATCTAGCTTAACATTTGTGCTTATTTTTGTTCTTATGTGCTTTTTAGACATAGCTTATTGTCTGTTTTAGCTTATTTGTCATTTTTATTTGCTTATTCTCCTTAAAAAATACAAACAGTTAGTTTTTTAGGACTTAGAGCATTTTAGCTTATTTTTGTCTTACTTAGCTTATTTCTGTGCTTATTTGAGGTTTATAAAAAAGGTTGCTTTGTAAAAAGTGCTTATTTTCAAGTTTTCTAAAAAGTTATAAAAAATGGCGAAAATAAAAACACTTGGGATAGTGGGAAGCCCCGGGTGAGCAAGGCTCGAACCCGGGACCTCTACCACCCTCACCAAGCGTTTTATCCCCCACACTCCCAACCATTGTGCTACAATAGCTCATCCGGTATTCCTTTGCAAAATCTATTCCTTATATACGTTTTAGCTCTTTAAGTATAATAAGCTGTTTTTGCTTATTACACAGCTTATTCGATAATCTGTGTTTCCCAACTTATTTTTCTTAGATTCCTTATTGTTCAAGCTATTTTTCATATTTTTTCGAATTTTTATAAAACGTTTAGTATTTTTTATATTTAATTTTCTTTAAAATCGTTTTTAATTCATTAAAATTATTAAAAAGTCAAAAAAAAAATAATTTTTTTGTTAGAAAAATTTTTTTTATCATTTAGTTCTAGGATAAAAGTTTTGCTTCGGTAGGGTGTTAATGCAAAATTTCAATTTTTAAAGAACGGGATTCGTTCCCGTTCACGTTTTTCGTGTTTTAAACTCAATTCAACTCCGTTTTTTTCTAGTTTTCTTTAAACTTACTTTTTAGTCAATTAGAGTCTATTAAAAAAGAAAAATTCATTGTAGATTTAATTTTGGAAATTTAGGGTTTTTAATCACCATTTAGGGATCCCGTTTTGCGTTTTTAATTAAAGTTTAATTTCCCGTTATTAAATTTAAGTTTAATTGTCATTTAATTTGTTCACTTTTAGGATTTTAGGAAACAAATCATCTTTGAATCAATTCAAATCATCGTCCAAACAACAAACGTGGTCTCAATTTCATAAATCTTCGAGGAATACGACCCGGGAATCATACTTCCCGGTAAATATACGTAGTATTATATATTTGTGAGAATTTTCCTTACTACTTTTGTCCTCAAGGGTAGTTTGGTAAGTTTCTATACTTATATCATTATACGTGTATAGAATTGCTTCAATAATTTTTTGGCGTCGCTGCCGGGGATTTGTGATTAAGATTCTTTCGTTTGAAGTTTGTCGATCGTGATTTGGAGATCCTTTCGTCTTCGAAAGTTACGCTTTTAAGAAAATCAAAAATATAAAAATAATAAAAAGTAAAAAATATTTTTCTTTTCTTTTTAGTATAAGTAAAAGTTTAAAAACAAAAAGACAAAAAATATTTGCTCTTCCGGATTTTTCGATTCTTCTCGTTAATTTGTGAATATTTAAATTATACAAAGTTGGTAAAAGAACACCAACAAATAATACCTTCAATTGAGGTATTATCCATTAATAAGTTCCCGAACCAAAG
>BQNB010038546.1:10626-48670 GCA_026074375.1 Tanacetum coccineum | reverse complement strand
TTCATGTATAGCTTGTACCTAGTGTAGGCAATGCATTTCCCTTCTAGTGTCCTTAACTCCTTATTAGGTCTTTGTTGCGTGCAATGCAGAACTCCTTATTAGGTCTTTGTTGCGTGTAATGCAGGGTGATTATGAAAAGGCTGGACTATACTACATGACATCTGTAAAGGAAGTCAAAAAGCCACATTACTACAACAAAGCCCCCAGAATCGATATGCACGAGCCTTCTACTTGGGTTGGCAAAGGTAAAATCATAATAGGCTTTTTCTGGCACTGAGTACTAAATCAAACTATGATTCGTTATGCATTTTTACTTAATGAGCAGAGTACTAGACCCATGGCGTGTCTTAAAGTTTTGGACCATTAACATGGTGTCAACTAGCCTCTCAAGTCAGCTTTTAGTTTTTGTGTGGTCCATTATATTGTTTATTGCTAAGTTTAAGTGGGTAATTTTGGAAATAATCAAATCCTTGATGACTACATTATTTGAAATCAGTACACTTACAATTATTCTGTGCTTATGTATGCTCCTTTCTTAATATGCATTTATTTATATCTCTTGTACCACGTGCGTATGTGTTTTCTAGAAATAATAATAATCATAATCAAAATCTTAATATGCATTTATTTATATCTCTTGACAAGGTGCGTATGTGTTTTCTAGAAAGACTTTGAAGTCTTGCTGAGTTACTTTTTAGTTCGTTGTGTAACTATGAAGCATAATATTTCTGTGAAAGGATGCTTTATTGTGCAGGTATTGTTCTTGATTCACAACGTTTTGCTGGTATGCTTTATGAGATTAAGCTGATTGCAGATGTTCTAGGAAAGAACAGTTTACCAGCCTCTATTATCACCTCATTTTGTGGAGGTGCTGACATTGGTCAAGCTATAGCAGCAGACACACACATTCCCTTTGTTTCATTCACCAGAAGTTCAAAGGTACTGTAATTACTTATTTTGTATGTAACGATTTCGGGTGGAAATTTTGGCATCCTTCATCATTCCAAATTTGTATATATGTATCTGACACATGGGATGTCAAAAACTTCAGGTTGGTCTTGAGGTTTAACAGAAAGTGAGTCAAAGGTTTGGTAAATGTCTGCTTGAATTGGGTGGTAACAATGCATTAATAGTTTTGGATGATGCCAATGTCAAACTTGCTGTTCGGTCTGTCTTGTTTGCTGCGGTTGGTACAGCTGGTCAACGCTGCACAACATGTCGTAGACTGGTAAGATTGACTGGCGTATGACTTCTACAAAATTCCATTTATCTTTTGTTTTCCATAAAAACGGTGTTAGATGTAAGAATCTAGTAAGTTTGGCCATCTTATCTTGCAAAATGACGGTACAAGTATTAGCTAATGAGACAGTGGAAATAAAAATTCTCAAACATTTGGATGATGTAGAAAACTGCGAATCTGTCTTAGACGATAGACAGCTACAGTAGTTTTGAATGTATGTAACAAATATTCTTTTTAGCATCAGTGGGAAGGTTGCTATTCTACACTCATAAATGGCTTGTACGTAATAAATAGATTTTTTCTGTCCTTTTGAAGTCATTTAAAAGTTGGGATTGTTCATTATAAGTTTGATATTCACTGAAATACTCTATGTGATCGAGTGCTTCACTAAGTTCTATTTGTATGCATGTAAACACTTTGGTGGCGTTCTGTTATGTTTGAAACTTATGCTAATGTATGCTTTCTGTACACATGTCAGCTGAAGGAACTTGAAAAGTTGGACCGAGGAAAGGCGTCATTAGCCAATCTGTCAAAGACGTTGTCCAAAGTCTAGTGGATGATGACCTGTTCTCAAAGGACAAGATAGGAACATCGGTAAGAAATGCTTCTGGATGCGGCCCTAGTTAGCAACCTATTTATTTTGAGACGTCAGTTCTCAACAAAGTAGTGAAAATACCTCCTCATGCATGCTATATCTGACTCATCTATTAACGTTTCAGGTATACTTTTGGAGTCTTCCTAGTTGTGCTGGAAATCAGGTACACAAAGCTTTTACTTAAATATTTACTCAAATTTTTATAATTTATGTGTCCATACCATACAACTATCTTGCTGAATCATCATGGTTGATATTTGTCATGCTTATCCATACCTTTTTGTTTAACAGCTAAGAAATGTGTCGAAGAAACTGAGTCAGAGCTTCAAAGCAGCAAGAAGCGGCACATAGAGCTTGTGGAGCAGTGCGAGTCCCTGAAGAAAGGCCGTGAGGATTCTGTAAGTTAGCCACTTAAGTTTTTGCTATTCTAAATATGATTTTGAAAGCAATTTCTGGGTATCTTCTATGACTAATACTTTCTAACATCAACGGATCAACCATGACCAGGATGCGCGAGAAGAGGCTTTGATTGAGCTCAAAGCCATTGAACAAAAGTATCACGGTCTGAAAGTAGAAGTTATTGAATATTTGAGCAGTATCCTTTAATTTTGTTAATCTTAGTTATCCTTACTTTAGTTCTAATTTCTAAAATCTATTTACTCGTTTTTATCGCTGTAACAGTTGATTAAGTGGCTCAAGTACTAATTATATGTATTTGCAGATCGAACCTGAATCACAAACTCGACTCCTGGACGTGATGGACACAGAAGGTGTCTTGTTAGCTTTTGATTTTCAACCATACTATGTGTTTGGCGAAAAGTTATTATTTTTATGAAGTTGGTATGTTAGATTTGTATTTGTGTTGCTACATATTTCCGAGTTAGTTTGTTTGCAAAATCGAATATGCAGTAAAACAGACGTTAGCTCAATTTTTTTTGTTATATGTTCATTATTAGTGACGACTTTTTTTGGCCTCTAATGGCACCGTCTGTGACGACTTTCTCTTCATTAATAGTAGTTCACAGTGACAACTTTTTTGTCACTTTCGACGCTGTGACGAAATTTTTCGTCACTAACTGAGTTAAATGGTGACCACTATTCTCGTCACGGGTGAGTGACCACGTATAATTTCGTCACTAACTGATTTAGTGACGGAGCTATAGTGACGACTGGTGACGACATTGATTTTGGTCACTAGATCTCTTTGTGACGAACTTTTACATTGTTAGTGACGAAACTCATTTCGTCACTAAAGGCCAATTTTCTTGTAGTGAGAAAAACATTAGTCGATAAGATTGTGATATCGGATTCCCTAAATGAAGCCAAGGATTTGAAGCTCTTGTGAACGAAAAACCGCGAACACGAGAGGCTTCAAAAATTCAGGCAATCCTAGACATACAACAAAACACAAAACACGGAAAAGGAAAGAGGCAAGCCTCCTCACAACAACAAAAACTTATTCATTACTACTAAGCTAGCATACTACTACTACGATTTTACTAAGATAAGCATGGGTTGCCACCCACGAAGCGCTTGTTTTAGGTCACTTAGCTTGACCCAATCCCCCCATACTTGAGTTGGTCAAGGGAGATAGAAATGGAGACACGGAACATCCAAGACACGGATGTCCTTTCCATAATAGCAAGGAAAAATCTCCATCGGGCTTTCAAAAATTTTAATGACTTTGAAAGCTTTAGAGTCCTGATGAGATAATTCCGGGAGAAGAGAAGTATGAACTCTTTTAGAAGTGATAATCCCGGGGTTGAAAACTTTTTCCTCATTTTCGGACGAAAACGAGAATAAAGCTCCGAGCCCGGGAACTTCTTTGTGGAAAGGAAGTTCATAAAGAGAAAGAGGAGGATATGAATCCTTAAGAATTAAAGAAGCATTAGTGGCCTTCTTTACATTCTTTTCCGGTGTTGCACAGTTGGTGACTTCAAAGATGTTTTCATGAATGAGTATACCCGGATTAAATACCTTGTCCTCGTTGTTGGTTGAAGACAAAGCATCAACCTCGGAAAAATCCTCATAGAAAAACAAGTCACATTTGGGAAAAGGAAGGAAATCACTTGATTCAGGGGAATCAAGTTCATCAATCAAGAGTTTAAACTCTTTGATTTTCTCTTCCTTGGAGTCAAAAGGATCATCATAAGTATCATCATTAACGGTCTCATGATCAAAAAGATTATCATCATAATCATCCCATAATTATGGGGATGAGTAGTCAAGAGCATGGTCATCGGTGAACATCTCAGAAATGGTATCAAAAAGATTGTCATTGGGAGAATTTTCATCAATTGAATCTTCGAGAATAGAATCCATTTCCTTGATAGGATCATTGTTAAGCAAATACTCTATTTCTAGAAGATCGGATTCGATATCAAAGGGAAGATCATCATTTCCTGGTGGAAATGTGATAAGAGCGACTTCATCGGCGAACTCCTCAAAAAAATAGTCGATAGTCTTAGAAATCGGGATACTAGGTGAAGAAGAAGTGGTACTGCCACATAAAGAATTATGAAAATGAGGGAGAAGAGATGAAGGATTACTATTTCCTGGTGGAAATGAATCTCTTGCGAGATAAGCTTCGAATTCTTCCCAAATTAAATCACTTTCTTAGAGGGAGATAAGTGTCGGGGAAGAAGAAAAAGACTTGGTCTCGGGTTCCGAAATCGGAGTGGGATTGCCACTCAATGGATTATCATGATATGGAGGAAGATCTTTGGTTTTATCAAGATTTAGTAAGTTCTCAATAATGTCTCCTTCTGGATCAAAGATATCATCATTAACTTCCGGTGAAGTTAAGTCGGGATAAGAAGTGAGAGAAGAAGTGGGATTGCCACTTAGATGATTTGTTGCAAACAAATCTTCACTTACCGCGTAATCACTGCACTCTATGTCATAGTAGAGTTTAGATCCCCTTATTTCATACAGAAATACAACTATACAATAGACAGTTCATTTTCCAAACAAAGACCGATCAAGACAACACATGTCCTACTTATACCATCGGTAGATAATGAAGAAAAACAAAGACAAGCATCAAAGCGTGTCTTTCATTCAAATCACGTTATGTGATTTACTATACTTTCACCTCAATTAAGAGTAACCATGAGTTTATCTAATTTACTCATTTCAATATAAGATTAATGATTAAGACTATGTCAAAATAAAGAATAACACCATAACAATCAATATCAACCAATGATTGCATTTGATCATATTGGTATCAACATTCAACACGCAATAATCAAAGAGAACCTATTTATTTCTTTTAGGAAGTAATTATT
The DNA here is from genome assembly GCA_026074375.1 of Tanacetum coccineum. Classification (NCBI taxonomy): domain Eukaryota; kingdom Viridiplantae; phylum Streptophyta; class Magnoliopsida; order Asterales; family Asteraceae; genus Tanacetum; species Tanacetum coccineum. Next base: position 43,545 of record BQNB010038546.1, on the reverse strand, counting down.
GCCAAATAACAAAACTTCCAACATTGAACATCTCTTATATGATCTTGTTTGACAAATCAACAGTAGAAGATGACATTTATACAGAACTAGAACTAACTGACATCTTGTTATTCTTTCTGGCAAACGAATCCAACCAAATATGATAACCGTCAAAATTCTTTATGTAATAAAGATAACAAACATCCAGGCAAGATCCATATTTACCAAAGTTTTTCATTTTAATAAGAATAACAAGACTTTGAAACTTCATCGCTAAAGGCCACAAATATAACAATCAATTATATTTCAACATATATGTCAAACTGTCACAAACTTGTCTTTTCTTATTAATTATAGTCCATACAAAATCTTGTTGCCAATTAATGATTATCAAAGTTTCATGCAAATATACCAACAGTACTTGTGTTTCTTTGATTAACATTCATAGTTGCTTGTATAAAAATATACATACGGTTCTAAGTTCCAAACACAAGAGTTCTCAAAATTTCCATTTCTCAGAAAACATATCATGAACAGATTGGAAATAGTTTAACCATCCTTTTATTCACATATTAATTATTTGAATACAAGCGCATGCAATCTAGCCGTATGCATATATATCAACAATCAATTCGAAAATTGAACAAAAACCGTGTACCGTAAGTTTGATCGAAACCATGTTCACCATTTGTATTGATCTCAACAATCAATTCGAATTTTCATTCCAGTTTTCTTTTCTTTAAAACTCTGGTATTTCAATTCTCGAATTCATCTCTTTTAAAAACACTTCCACAGATTTCATCCTCGATTATCACAAACAAAATACTTTATACGTTTGTTAGAGATTTGGGTTGTGTGTGCGATAATGTGATAATCATGGATATCTTCTAGAATCGTGTAAGAATTCCACTTTCCGTATAAAGTATTTCGACCCTATCAAATCCCTGGGTTGCACGAAATCTCTATCGGGATAAGACTAGAAGAATAACAATTTGTGTTCTAGGCATAAGAATCACAAATCAAGAACAAGAGAGTAATCATATGAGTTTTTTGTGTGTATTCTGTCTACCAAATGAGAACCAATGTTTCTGTATTTATCATACTATAAACCAAGAGTTACAGGTGGTTATATTCGGTTAAAATGAAATCTACTTTAACAACAGACATGGTTTATGGCGTAACCAACCTTGGTTATGGAGTAATCCCGTAAAACATTATCCGGACCTTATTCCTTGTTACGGCATAACCAAAGGTTACACTAACATAGGATGTCATTACGACGTAAACCCATCAAACAGGTTACTGCGTAATCAGGCACCAGGTAATCTTCTTATATCACCCAATGAGTTTACGGCGTAACCAGGCATACCAGTTACGGCGTAAACTCAATCCCGCATTTATAGTTTTCACATTGATCAACAAGCGTGTGATACACACTCTCCTAACTTGTTAATGAGTCGAACGTGAAACCTCAATGGTCTCCAGTAAATCACCATTACCTAAATGGCCGTTGATGACACTAAAATCACCAAAAGTATGTAATATAAATTTCTGATGGCGTCATTTAGGGCACCATGTCCAAGTTCAGTCCTCTCTCTATCCGGAAGACTGCCATAGTTGCCAGCGAAACCTAGCGGACTATGATTATATTGTGGGCTGGGGAAAGCCTGAAATAATTCTTCTCTCGGAATGTCATCTAAATAGTTTAAAGTTGGGCGAGAAGTAGGGCCAAACAGATAACCCACCACATAGACATTCTCTGTGTCGATTATTACAGTGATAACCTCGCCACCGCTGTTCTCAAGTTCAACCTGGACGAAACGGTCATCAATAGGGACATTCGCGGGGTTCCGTGTTACCACAATTTCATGAACGTCGGTTCCGCTTGCTAGTCGACTTCGTAGTTCTTCTAAAAGCTTTACATAGGCTTCAATGTTGGGATCGTATCCGTTGTTGTAATAGAATTTATTCTTGTCATCTGCCTGAACACCTCCGAGGTGAAGGTAAATTGCAGCAAGAAGAACAAGAAGAGTCGCTAATAGTCTCATGGTTCTAGTTAAGAATGGGGAAGTAGATGAGGTTTTCTGGTCTCTGAATGTCAATGTGGTTGGTTGGTTTTATAGGCCGGGCTTGGTACAACATCAACACTATTATTCATTATTGTATGTTTTCATAAATTAAAGAGCTATTCAAATGAATCTTTGAATTCTTTGAGTACGCTTTATTCTCTTAAAATTTTAATTTAGCCATTTTAAGTACGCTTTAGCTTTATTCCCTTAAGATTTTAATTTAGCCATTTTGAGTATGCTTTAGCTTTATTCCCTTAAAATTTTAATTTAGCCATTTTGAGTACGCTTTAGCTTTATACCCTTTAAATTTTAATTTAGCCATTTTAATTTACATTCTTTTCTGGTGTTGCACAGTTGGTGACTTCAAAGATGTTTTCATGAATGAGTATACCCGGATTAAATACCTTGTCCTCGTTGTTGGTTGAAGACAAAGCATCAACCTCGGAAAAATCCTCATAGAAAAACAAGTCACATTTGGGAAAAGGAAGGAAATCACTTGATTCAGGGGAATCAAGTTCATCAATCAAGAGTTTAAACTCTTTGATTTTCTCTTCCTTGGAGTCAAAAGGATCATCATAAGTATCATCATTAACGGTCTCATGATCAAAAAGATTATCATCATAATCATCCCATAATTATGGGGATGAGTAGTCAAGAGCATGTTCATCGGTGAACATCTCAGAAATGGTATCAAAAAGATTGTCATTAGGAGAATTTTCATCAACCGAATCTTCGAGAATAGAATCCATTTCCTTAATAGGATCATTGTTAAGTTGATGCAACACATTATATTATTTCTCACCTTTTTCATTTTAATTTTTTTTACATTTGATTCTAAGTATTTTTACTCAATTCAAATTATCATATGATTTGATATATATGCATTTATAGTTTCTACTATTAGCTAGCATAAAGCTAGAGATTTTCTTAATTGTGTTTACAATGTAAGAATATGTATTCACTATCTTTTGTCTTGTATTCACTATCTTTTGACTTATAAAAATGGAAGAAGATGTCATGAGGGACGTTTCGTCTTATCAAGTTGATGAAGATTTGAAATTTATAACTTTTTTTTATAAAAATACTGGTTTAAATAGGAAAAATAAGAAAAGAATCATCCATGTAGATACTTACATGGCTACTAAATTGGCATGTAAAATCTTTGTCATCAGATTGCAAAACACCCAAGTGCCTATATTAGACAAGATATTGAAGTTTATTGACTCACTAACAGCAAAACATAATATAGTACTTAAAATAGAAAAAAGTAAAAGTAGGGAACTAACGCAGTTAATTTATAATGAGAATTATAAAAAGAAAAAAAAACAAGGATATAAACTAAAAGACAATGATTGTTTCAGATAAATACTTAAAACTGTTAGACAATGAAACCCGTAGGTATTACGTTAATCATTCAACAATCAATGAAACCCTAATGCTTTTAGTATTTGCTATGTAATTCTCATTATAAATATTATTGAATGATTAACGTAATACCTATGGGTTTAATTGTGTAACAAAAACTACTCACATAGATAACTAGATATTTATGTAATTAAAAACCAATTTACATGCAGCCATAAGTTCAACACAGACCCTTTTTTTGCGTAGATCCAATGAACCCATCCCCACCCTCCATTTATTTATCATCTATTATCATCTAATGGTTGAGATAAATACATATTAAAAAAAATTATAAGTTGTCTCATTTAACTGCAAGGGGTAGAATTGTCTTTTTGTCTATCCCCAACTGCACACACCTACCATCATCATAATACACACACACCTAACCATCGATCATAACACACACACACACACACACACACACCCCTAACCGTTTATGTTTCATGGCTAAACGCTTTGAAATGACAGCGAGAAAGCCTAGATCGAGGGTCGATTCATCATCTATTCAAGTTGCTGATGCTGATGATGGTGAATTTTTTTAATTTTATGCTTATTTTGTGTTTGTTATGCTTATTTTAGGCTTATTCTGATTTTAAGCTTATTTAGTGTTTGTAATATGTTTATAGTTTGATTATGCTTATTTCGTATGCTTATTTTCTGCTTTAATTCATATTTTGTGTTTGATTATGCTTATTTTGTGTTTCATTATGTTTATTTTATGCTTTTTTACTTATTTTCATTTGATTATCATTTATAGCAGCTATTAAACCTTTCTAATCGTGTGTTTTAGATTCGTTGATGTTTTATGCTTATTTCTTTAGATTATTTGATGTATTTATGCTTATTTAGATTAGTTGATGTTTGATGCTTATTTTTAGATTAATGTTTTAAGAATCACATGTGATTGTTCATTGAATAATTAGTAGTATTAAGAAATTATTATTCTGAAGTATGTAGTATTTTAAGAAATTATTGTAGTGTTTGATTGTAGAAGTAGTGTTTTAAGAAATTATTGTCTTTTGACATTGTTTTGTTAAGTAGTTTTGAATTGATAATCAGTATTTAAAGTAGTTTTTAGTCAAGAATCACATGTGATTATTGTCATTTGACATTGTTTGTTAGGTAGTTTTGAATTGATAATCAATATTTAAAGTAGTTTTTAGTGAAGAATCACATGTGATTATTGTCATTTGACATTGTTTGTTAAGTAGGTTTGAAGTTTTTATGCTTATTTGTATGCTTATTTAGTGAAGAATCACATGTGATTTTTGTTGATGTTGTTAAGTTTTTTTTGATGTAGATGGACTTGTAAAACATAAAAAGAAATCTTCTAAGGGAAATAAAGTCTTGCAGCCTAAGCCGTCTCGTAATACCAAGTCTTCTGTTAAACGAATATCGAAAGAAGTTGTAAAACCGATAGGTGCTTCTGTGAAATCTAATGTTGGTAAAAGGAAGAGATTGGTTGAGGATAAAGATGTAGAGGATGAGCGTGATTCTGATGTAGATGGTAGTGATGGAGAAAATGATTCTGATAAAGTGGATAAGGGAAGTGAAGATGCTGATGTAAGTAACGAGTCTGAGGAGGAGGTTAAGGATGTAAAAACAAAGGTTGTTAAGGGTATGAAAAAAGTAGTTCTTTTAAAGTCTAAGAAACAAAATGAAGAGGTAGAGGCTGATTTAGAGGGTAATGAAAGTGAAGAAGCTGATGAAAGCGAAGATGACAATGAAAGTGAAGAGGTTGAGGAAATTGAAGAGGATAAGGAGAGTGAAGTGGCTGAGGAGGTGGTTAAGGATGTAAAAACAAAGGTTGTAAAGGGTAAGAAAAAAGTAGTTCTTTCAAAGTCTAAGAAACGAAATGAAGAGGTAGAGGCTGATGTAGAGGGTAATGAAAGTGAAGCTGATGAAAGCGAAGATGACAATGAAAGTAAAAATTCTGAGGAAAGTGAAGAGGATAAGGAGAGTGAAGTGGCTGAGGAGGTTGTTAAGGATGTAAAAACAAAGGTTGTAAAGGGTAAGGGTACAAAGGGTAATAATAAAGGAGTTGTTTCAAAGGCAAAGAAACGGAAGTATGTTTCTGATTCTTCTGAAGAACAGAAAGTCTCGAAACCCAAGAAAGTTTATAAGAAGAAGAAGCAAGTTTCTGAGTCTTCCTCATCATATGAAGATGAGAAACCCTTGAAGATTAAGAAGAAGCTTTCAAAGAAGAAAAAAAAGAAACCACTGACCGCCGAGCAGATTAAGAAAATTGAGTATTTGGATGATTTACCAAGTCTGCGTTCTAGGACGGTCCCTTCTTCGTTGTTTGCTGCAATTCGTGACTCCCAAGTTGATATGGAATCATTTCTGTCAGATATTGGGTTTTCTTCGTTGCACAACGTTTTTATAGAATCACTTCCTCAGCGATTTGCAAGGTTTGTGGTGAGAGCTTTTAGTGCCTCTAGTTACGAGTTCAAGCTTGAAAAGGGTATTATTCGTGTGACTCCCGAGAAAGTCCACGAGATTTTAGGAGTTCCTCTTGGTGGAACTTCTATATTTGATTTACCCGAGATATCGCTTGATGATCCATTTGTTAAGGAGTGGTTTAAGCAATTTGATCCGAAGCCATTAAAGGAAATCCGTGCTTCTGATATTGCTCAAAAACTGGTTCTCTCAAAGACAGTTGACTTTATGTTTAAAGTCAACTTTCTTATGCTATTTGCAAACGTTATGGGTACGGCTGATACAATGAAGGCGATTGTGAATCTAACTGTTCTTCGACGTATTCGCGAAGATACAAATATTGCGGGAATTGATTGGTGTGGGTTCATACATAAATGTCTTCAAGGCAGTTCAGAACCAAAGACTCTTAAAGGATTTTACGTTGGTCCGTTGTCCTTCTTGATTGTAAGTTTATGTTTTTATGTTTTATATATTTTATAAATTTTTATTACCTTGTTTATTGTATGTTTATACATTTTTTTCTTTTTTTAATAGCTCATGTATCTGGATTCAATAAAATTTGATAAGTTACCAGTTATTCGTCAACGTCCTGCTATTCGAAACTGGACAACAACTGCCATGAATCAAAGACAGGAGTTAGAAATCGAGGAACAAGTTATTGGTAAATTGGATTTGCATGGGGAATGGACTGAATCTGAATTAGATCAAACCGAAGGTTTTTATGATGTTGTTGAGAATGTGAGTCGGACTCGTACTTTATTTGTGCCTCCTACTGGCAAAAAGGTTTTTTTTATGTCAAGTATAGTATATTTTGTTTTTTGTTTGAGAATCATATGTGATTTTGGTATAATCATATGCGATTTTGGTAGAATCATATCTGATTTTGGTAGAATCATATATGATTGTTGGTGGCAAATCTGGTTTGATTTTGTTGGATCATATATTTGGTTGTGTTTTTTTGTTTTTTGTTTGACTTGTATTTCTGTTAAATGGTGATTTTGGTAGAATCATATGTGATTTTGGTAGAATCATATGTGATTTTGGTAGAATCATATATGATTGTAGGTGGCAAATCAGATATGATTTTCACTTTAATTTTTATTTTTTTTGCATAGTTTTTGTATTATGATTGAGGAAAAGATTTCAATGATATCTGCTGAGAAGATTGCACTTGAAGATCTTTTGAAAAGGGCTAATGCAGAATTCCAAAATGATAAAAAAGTTATTGAGCTATATAAGAAATATAGAAGACTTTTCAAGGAATTTGTAGTTCTTGAAGATTTCCATGCTTATATAGATGATTTTGATAATAATGACAATGATGGAGGAGGTAAAAATGATGATCTGGGTTCCGATAATGTTGGGAAGAAAAAAGAGTCTGCGGCTAAGGATGTTGGGAAGAAAGATGGCGTGAATGCTGTTCAAAAGGGTGAGGCTCATGTGAATGAAGAACGAGAAGATATGCTTGAAGGAGTAACTTTCACGCAGTGGATTGAAAAAAATATCGATTGGGTTGGCGAGGTGATTGACTGTCTTTACGATGCATATTATGAAGTACTTTTTTTTACCTTTTTGAACTTTTATAATTTGTTCTTTTTTGAATTTTACAATGCATATTATGATCTAACTAACAAATTGTTATTCTCGACTTTTCACTTTTTTAAAATAAGAAAAAATAATACGTAGTAATAAATAATGATAATAATGATAATAGTAAATAACCAAGTATGGCATCCGGAAGTTCACTTTTACTAACGGAGTGATGAAAATTGAGCGAGGTATGCATCAAGGACGTGAGACGGTCTTTTTGAAAACCACAATGCGTTACTCTTTCTCTTATTTTGGAAAAAGCACTTGGGCAAAGTTATGTGCTTGCTGATGAATTACCACTTAAGATTTAAACAATGGGTTACTCAATATTTAATATTGAACCAAGTTCATCTGAAATTCCTTACATCTGCAATGGTGCGTGTGTGTTATAGTGTATCAGAATAACTCACAAAATAAACAACTTTTTTTTATCTTATAAAGAGTAATGACACTTTGTTTCTTTTCTAGCTTCTTCATAGTTTTGTTTTACTAAATTTCCGGCGTTACAAAGAAATAAATAAAGAAACCCCCCACCTAGCCTGTCACATTTACTTTTAAAATTAGACCAATACTTTTAAAAGTAAATGTGACAAGCTAGGTGTGTGTTTCTTTATTTATTTCTTTTTAACGGCGAAAATTTAGTAACACAAAACTATAAAGAAGCTAGAAAAGAAACAACATGGCATTACTCTTTATAAGATACAAAAAGTTGTTTATTTTGTGAGTTATGACTATACTTAACAAAATTTAAATTATCATTTTAAAGTATAACACGCAGTTGAATTATAAAAAAAACTAATTCGATGGTTTTCGACAAACCCACATCACACCGGCCAAAATTCCAACACTTACAAAGTCATATCGTCAAATCAAAACACCCACAGTCTCTTGTTTAAAAACTCTTAAACACGAGACTAGTACACAATGAAACATAACCGATTTTGTCAAATAACATGCTTGGATTTCTTAACGATAATTATAGTGAAATTTTTAAAACAACTCGATAAAGATAAGGTAACTAATATCAGAGTATTTTTCAAACATATATCCATGAAACAACTTTGATTATGATAACAGAAGTGTTAAAGATTCGGGTTTGAAAGCTGATGAGACAAAAAAAAACGTTCTAATGTTGAAGATTTGAAGTTAAAAGGAAAAAAACGGATGTTTATTGTATAACGGAAAAGAATAATCTATGCAAACTTTGCAATCATATAGAATATTCTTATTCTATAGATCCTTGTAGTAAAAAATATGATGGGCGAGCACCCTTTTTGCCCAGGATGTCAAGTAACTTGACAATGCACGTATGATGAATGCGAATGCATGTTTTCTTGATAAATTTATCAAATATTTTTAATATTCTTTACTTTTATATGGATTTATATTCTTTTTTAGTATCAATTGTTTTCTGTACATTTTGATAATAATTATTGTTTAGAAAATATCAAATATCAACAAGTCTATATTATCTATAATGTAAAAATCTACAAACATTGAAAGTGAAAAAATTAAATAATCTATTTATGGAAACTATAATCAATATTTAATCAATGTTTTGGAAATCGGGTCTCTAATCGACCCGGTCGAGTTAACGGGTCACCGGGTTATCGGTTCGATCACCGGGTCCACCCGGTCTTCCACTGAGTCAAACCCGGTTTCGAAAATATAAAAAGCAGTTTAATTTGACCCGTATTTTGACCGGAAACGGTCCAACCAGTTGAACCGGCCGGGTCGAACTGGGTTTCAAAATATTATGTTTAATCTCCAAATCCTCAAACTTTTATTATTTTTCGTTTATAACTCATATACTATTTTTTTATCACAACAACTATCTATAAAATCTCGTTGTTATGCACGGGTACCCGTTTTGTATAATTAATCGATTTAACAAGTAGAAGTTAAAATAAAAAAATAAATCAAGTCAAGAACCTGGTGTTAAATAGATTAATTATACAAGGTTCTTGACTTGTTAAACACATGTTTAAATTTAAGTTAACCTCAGATCGATAACTATCCCATAACTCGATCGATAACCCACATGTGAATTTCAATTACTATTATGAAAGTCTTATTATATTTGAGTTATTATGCAACACTCTAAAGGGTCATGAACTGATTTGAAGAATAAAAATGGGGCATTTACCAAGTCTTGTTACTTTTGCTTTTAGATGTATTGTCACATACTACTAGTATAAGTACACTACATCATCTAAAAAGAAATGAAAATGTAAGGCTGAGGTTGTGTATGAATTCGAATTGAATGCCATAGAAAGAGTAAAATGACAAAACACTTGTATTATAATTTTATTTGATCGTTTTACCCTTACTCGACCCCATGGATATTATGCGTGAAGAGTAGCTCAACTATCTCGATTTTAAGGATTATCTCTCTCATAAATCGTGATCAGTACTTGATTTAAATTTGTTTTTAAGAGGGCCAATAATTTTCTATCACTCTTTCACGCGACAAGACATGATAAATGGTGAAATAATAAAAGTTTGATTTGAAGGGTTTAGGGACGGACTCACGTAGGTGTTAGGTTTGGCACGGGCTACACCCAATTTTAAGTTACGCAATAAAAAAAATAATTCAAAATTGACCTTTTTTTTGTATGTGCAACCCCTAAAATTTTTTTTGTGCTGCCTTAGCTTTTTACGGTGTAACTAGAATTGTCCCAACATTTTCTTTGTACAACATTCCATTGAATATTCTGGTCCGTCCTGGAAGGGTTAAAAACTTTTTATTCTTGAGATCAGTTGGTTATCTCTAATCCCTAATACTAAGTATTTTAGGTTACTTAAATCGAATTGGAATTAATTTTGATTTCATCACTTGATGTGTTAGAATTATTTTTAACTTCACCTCTCATGTTTACTTCACTCTCTCTTGAGGAAAAGTCGGAAGAGAAGCGACTTGAGGACGTACAAGTCGTACGGGAATTTCTGGATGTCTTTCCTGAAGACTTGCCCGGATTGCCGCCAACTCGACTAGTTGAAATTCAAATCGACTTAGTCCCTGGTGCCGCACCAGTAGCGCGAGCACCGTACCGACTAGCCCCAGCTGAAATGCAAGAGCTATCCGCTCAGTTGCAAGAACTTCCTGACAAAGGATTCATAAGACCCAGTTCCTCACCCTGGGGAGCTCCGGTCTTGTTTGTCAAGAAGAAAGATGGATCTTTTCGGATGTGTATCGACTATCAGGAACTGAACAAACTCACTGTGAAGAACCGATACCCACTTTCAAGAATCAATGATCTATTCGATCAGCTGCAAGGGTCGAGAGTCTACTCCAAGATCGACCTAAGGTCTGGCTATGGTCATTACGAGTTCCAAGTGATGCCATTTGGTTTGACCAACGCACCGACAGTATTCATGGATCTGATGAATAGGGTGTGCAAACCGTATCTGGATAGATTTGTGATAGTATTCATCAATGATATTTTGATTTACTCCAAGAGCATGAAGGAGTATGAAGAGCACCTTAAGGTAATATTAAGATTACTTAAGAAGGAGGAATTGTACCCCAAGTTTTTAAAGGGCGAATTTTGGCTTTCGAAGGTACAATTTCTCGGTCACGTGATTGATAGTGAACGCATTCACGTTAATCCCGCTAAGCTTGAGTCAATCAAAGGTTGGGCGTCCCCCAAGACCCTAACCAAGATTCATCAATTCCTTGGTCTGGCTAGTTATTACCATCTATTTATTGAAGGATTCTAAAAAATCACAAGACCAATGACTAAGTTGACTTAGAAGAGTGTGAAGTTTGATTGGGGAGAAAAGGAGGAAACAGCGTTTCAGACGTTGAAGCAAAAATTGTGTAGCGCGCCTATTTTGGCTTTGCCCGAGGGAAGTGAGAACTTCGTGGTATATTGTGATGCTTCTTATAAAGGGTTGGGTGCTCTGCTGATGCAGAAGGATAAGGTCATAGCTTACGTATCATGCCAACTCAAGGTTTATGAGAAGAACTATACCACCCATGATGTGGAATTAGGAGCAGTAGTGTTTGCACTGAAGATGTGGAGACACTATCTGTACGGCACTAAGTGAGTAGTGTTCACTGATCGCAAAAGTTTACAACACATCCTAGACCAAAAGGAACTAAACATGAGACAAGGATGATGGTTGGAATTATTAAGTGACTACGACTATGAGATTAAGTACCACCTAGGGAAGGCAAATGTTGTGGCAGATGCCCTAAGTCAAAAAGAGAGGATTAAGCCACTGAGAGTTAGAGCTCTAGTGATGATAATTAGTTTGAACCTTCCTAAGCAAATTCTAAAAGCTCAAGCCGAGGCACGAAAGAAGGAGAATTTCGTGGCCGAGGACATTCATGGAATGATCAATAAGCTAGAACCCCGTGTAGATGGAACATTATGCCTAAACAATAGAAGTTGGATTCCACGTTTAGGAGATTTAAGGGCTGTGATTATGCATGAGTCGCATAAGTCTAAGTATTCCATTCATCGTGGATCAGATAAGATGTACCAAGACCTTAAGAAATAGTATTGGTGGCCAAACATGAAAGCCGAGATTGCCACATATGTCAATAAGTGTCTGACATGTGCTAAGGTTAAGATAGAGTACCAAAAACCATCAGACAACGACTGGATAGGATACGATTTGGGTAATCGTTGATTGCCTGACCAAGTCTGTTCATTTCCTACCCATGACAGAAGATGACTCTATGGAAAAGCTGGCGAGACAATACCTGAAGGAGGTTGTCTCAAGGCACGGTGTGTAGGTCCTTGGTTTAGGATCTGACTAGCCTTTGTAAGTCAATAGATAACTTGGATAAATCCAAATCAACTATATGAGAGACACTAACTATGAAAATCAAGTGTTAATGCGGAATCTTAACACAAGAGTAAAGAAGAAACGACAATACTAATTTACTATAAAGCTCTATGCTTCTATATATTTCTCAAATCGTTGTTGTACATAACTTTGTGCCTTAGGGTTCCTCTTATACACCAAGGAAACCCTAATGTGCTTTACAACCATGTGAAAGGATAATACATATCCTCTACTAAGATATCTCCTAAGATATCTCTAAGATAACTATTAACTATTACTATTCTGTTTCATAAACAGACTTAACTATGACCAGACTTAACTATGACCAGTACTAACTTTAGTACTACTAAGACTACCAGTACTAACTTAGTACTGCCAGACTTAACTTAGTACTGCCAGTATTAACTTAATACTAACAGAACTAACTATTACTACCAGACTTAACTGTTATACTACCAGTATTAAGTCTGTTACAATCTATTTTCCCAACAATCCTCCCCTAACTTGATCTTCACTTGTGAACTTCAAGTTCCTTCAAAACATTCTTGATCTTTACTTTAAATACTTTAAGCTTTCTGAGGATGTTGTAAATAGAATTCTTCAAGTTGTTCTTGATCTGCAACACTTCAAGTCTTCTCTTGTTATCTTTGCAGCAACTATTCTTCAAAGTTCTTCAGCAATCCATCATATCAGCATCATTGACAATTATGTACATCAAATCATAAAGTTTCAGTCTATTCTCATCACTTCCAGGTGTGTTAACTCCTGTGAGAGGTGAATCATAGAAAATTTTAAATGGATTTGATGTCTCTTTACCAGTTAGCCATTTACTCTAGAGTAGTCAGTCCTTTTGGCCTCCAGAAAGGTGTGTTCCATGGTTAACTGAAAACCATTTCAACTCAGTACTTGAAACATTGGGGAGTTGAATACATATGGTTTTGGCAAAACCATTACCGCATAAACGGATTTGATATGCCTTTTACTGTACGCGTGTTGCTCAGGGCTAGTCAATCCTTTGGCACCTAGAAAAGGGTAATTCATGGTGGATTGAATAACCATTTTGTCACTCTTTGTATATGAAACTTGGTGAGTTGAATATACCATCCATTTTTGGGTAATAGTGTCATATCTAATATGGATTTGACAATTTGTCGTTACCCATAAGCTTTAATCTTAAGGGAACTAGTTATGGTTTTTCCACAGGCCTTTACCAATGCCATAAACTTGGGGCTAGCCAACTCTTAATTAGACAGATATGGTGAGTATGAAAACATTAAACTTTTTTGCAGTTGTTCAACATAGAACGGATTTGGGCGTCTTTACCAGAGCCGTTTGCTCTTGGACTAGCAAGTCTTATGTCGGTTTTAGACCTGGTGAACTGATAACCATTTGTGTGTTAGTGCAATAGCAACCTCCACCAATTGTTATCCTTTCATCTCTATTCTAGACTTCTAACTTTACAAAAACTTCACTACTCCTAATACCCGCTTGTCTTTTCCATCATTTCAACACTCTTAGCCAAATCCTCATTCATTTATCCATCCAAAGCTTCATTTTCAGCATAGTTTGGACTACTGCAGAATTAAGGGTATTTTCTTTCATACAAAAATATAAACATCCATGGATTTAAGTTAAGCAATTCTACCGCTACAGGTATCATTTAATATTCTCTAACTTATAATCTTTTGCTGTCCTAAATTTTCAGTCATACTAGGATCTGTATAAGGGTTCTTCAAAATAATTCTCAAACATTTCCAAAAACCCTTCTTTACTTATCTCTGGCCCATCCAATCCCTTATCTATTCATTACTATCCAACTCAGTTAGATCATCTCTAGGATATAGATTTCAAATCGCACCAAAATTAATAGACTATATCTGTTCCATCTTCCTAACTATTTTGGTACACCTCCTTTTTTCCCATGCTTAATAATCTTATAGGTAGCTACACTAGGTGTTTTCATAGCTACAGGAACAGGATTAATAGGAGTTTCAGTACCTGTGGTAGTAGACTCTTCTTGCTCACCAACCTATCTTAATTTCAGAGTCACTTCTTATCAAACACTTGCATGCATTCCTTCTTGCCTTCTATTTTTTCTCTTTCCAGTACTTTCTATTGTTGGTCATCATCTTTGCTTCATCATCTTTCAGTCTTTTTGGAGTCTTTGTCTAATTCTTCACCAAATCTTTTCAAACTAGCTTTAGTGGCTTCAAAAACTTATTGGTGCAAAGGACTCAACCTGTTTCACAAGCTTGTCAAATTCTTCCTTGACTTCTTCAAAACTCAATTTCTTCAGCTGAGATAACTTCCATGTCCCTTGATTCTTCAAGTAGTTCATCATATAAGTCTTCAGCTGTGATTGGGTCATGGGCTTGTTTCTTTTAGCTCTAGCTCTTTCTTCAGCAAAATACTTCTTTCTTTGATTCACAAGATCAACCATTTTTTCACAATCTTCTCCTTGAAGTTCACTCCTAGCATGCTTTTGAAATCTTGCATTTACTTCAATTCTTTGACTCTAATCAAATCCCAATCTTCATTTGTGTAATGCTGAGCTTCAAACTGAACTTGAGCTTTTCTTTTCTTCTGTTGCTCATTCAATTCTTCTTCTTCTGCAATTCTTTGTGCTAGGAGAGAGTCCAAATGTACTTGTTTAGCCACCTCTTCTTTTTGCAAAGTATCCAACCTAATTGCTTCAGCAAGGCTAGCTTCCTCTTGTAGAATTTGTTCTTTTGACTTCTTTGGAGTCTCTTCACTGATCATAGGAGCTTTCCCTTCTCTTTGTCCTTTATCTTGAGAAGAAGTGGACTCTTAGTACCACAGTATAACATTGGTTCATTGCCTTAGTACTAACTTGTTCACTAACAGTATTAAGTTTAATACTGCCAGTATTAACTCCTTCAGCAGTACTAACCGTGTTCAGCCACTCTGCAGTATTTAACCTGTTCAGCACCACATCAACTTCTTCTTGACAATCCAAGCTGAGACTATCCTTCTTTCTTTAGTCTCTTTTCTTCTTTGTATCTCATTCCATTATCAATGGATCTTGACTTGAAAGTGGCAACTTTGAGTGATTTTTTGGCTGCTTCAAGAGTATTTGGACTTATTTCTTCCACTTGTTCCTCCCCTGAAGTGTTTACTTTTGTTGTAGGAGGAGTAACCAATCCTTGTACTGAAGAATCTAGAGGATCATCTTGACTTTTCCTCCCCTGAACCTCAGGTTCTTCTTTCAGAGTTGTCAAAACCAATTCCTTCTTTTCATAACCCTTTCCAACTTCTTCACCTCTTGACTAACTTCACTAGGGATTTTCCCCCATGTCAGCTTGTGTTTATTTGCGAGATCCATTTCAGTGCTGGTCAATTCTTGTTAGCAACTTAGGAACTTCATGAAGTAAATCATCCATAGGCATTTGACTTGAAGCCATGTCTTGTGGTGGTGAGAAGTGGTGGTGGACAGGAGATTGCTCCTCATAGATGTGCTCAAGTGGTGTAGGTTCAGTGTCAGGTGGTGGTGTAGGTGTAGTGATAGGTGGTGGTGTAGGTGTAGGGATAGGTGGTGGTGTAGGTGTAGTGATAGGTGGTGGTGTAGGTGTAGGGATAAGTGGTGGTGTATGTAGTGTTGTTGTTAGGGATAGGTGGTGGTGTAGGTGTAGTGATAGGTGGTGGTGTAGGTGTAGGGATAGGTGGTGGTGTAGGTGTAGGGATAGGTGGTTGTGATTGTGCTTGAGGTGTTGATGAGGATGGTTGGGATTGAGCCACAGCAGCATGTTCTTGTCCTGCATTTGGGTTAGTAGCAACAAGTAACATAGAAGGCAATAAAGGTCTTGGTGCCCCTTGAAAACCCCTTTTCATATTCCCAAAGATCTTTTTGGTCAGGCTCACAGCTAGATAAAGGTGTTTGTTTTCTGTTTGAATATTCAAAATCATTTGCAGAAAATGGGGAGGATACATCAAAAAACTTTGTCATTGCTTTCAAATTGCCACCATACCATCAAAATAAGTTCGAAAAAATTATAAACTCTACCAGTGATAGACCGAATAAAAGCCTGTGTAGCAATTTGTCTACCAAATTGATCCCATCCACCACTTTTAGAGCTTATACAGTGTAAAAGATGGTGGACTAAGTATCTCCATTGGGGTGTGAAGAAACTTTTCCAAAAGGTAAAGGTTCCATCAGTAGGATACCCTATTTGCCCCATTCCCTCAAAAAGTTCATCATTTGGCAACATTGTTATTCCTGTGGCGTCTTCTAATTGAGTGTTTCCATAAGTGGCAAACCTCAGAGATGGTGTACCTTATGGTATCAATGGTTGCATTAATTTCTAGAGACCCATCAGCTTTAGTATTGGCGATAGCACTCTGCCAAAATTGTTTTACAAGAGAGTCATAGATAGTTGGATTAGCAGTTAAGGCATACCTGAGGTTGGAACTCGAGAAAATACTTATCTCAGCAAACCCTGCACTCTCGTCAGGCTTGCGCAAAAACCCCACTTGATTGTGTTTGTCACAATACTTTAATTGAGCCATTGGACAATCGTATGTAGATACTTGGGTTTTTATGCGAGTGTTATTGTAGATGCTGGTAACAGAACTCTTGACTATTTTCGTTATAAAGGAAATTTTTACTTTGCACAAAAAGGAGATAGCAATAAAAAGAAAAGTATGAAAGAGAAATCAAACTTTATCTATATATAGCTTCTCTGTTGTACGACTATTGCGCCGTAAAAATCTCTAACGGTAACATTTAAACAGTGATAAAGCAGAAAAAGTCAAATTTCCCGCAACCAGCATATCAATAATCCATTTCAGTAAATGAACAATTTTACACTAAAGACTTAAGTTTGGTCAAACAGAATTAATTAAGAGTCAACCCGAATTAACTCTTTTTCAACCAGAATTAAGTATGTATGAAAAAAAGGTCAATTGTTAAAAACCTTGGCACTCCTCCCTTTTATCCATGCTATGCCTGCAAAAGTAGTCTAAAACAAAGAAAAACATATTGCAAAAATTGTATAAACAGAATTAATGAAAACTAACTACCCGAATTAACTCTACTTAACTACCAGTATTAATAGGACATAACTACCAGGATTAAAATTAACTAACTAACAGTATTAAGATTACTTAGCTACCAGAATTAACAAACTATACAACTAAGCCTCCCCTTAAATGTTGCTATGGGTTGATCATTCCAATGCTAACTCCACAAGTATTAATCCGTGGTCCATCAAATGGTTTGTCAACCAAGGTCAGCGACATTTAAGTCTTGTGTGGATCTTCTCCACACTTTTATGGCTTTCCTTTCATAACAATTTTATGAAGTAGGTGACGATTCTCGATGTGCTTGGTTTAGAATGATAGACTGGGTCTTCACAATGCAGATTGTGTTTCATCTATCATTGTGGATTTTGGTATTCATGAAGTTGAAAAACCATTAGTCCAGGCAATGATTTTGAACCAACAATACTTGTCTCAACCAATTTGCAGCAGCGTATTTCAGCTTCAGTTGTTGAAGTGGCTACAATTGTCTATTCCCACTCAAAAATACCCTTTCACTCATAACACACCTTTATTTTTTCATTTGGGCCCCACCACCCGCAATTTTATTTTCTTTTCCATTTTTTTAACACAAACATAATTCATGTCATTTAAATTAAAAATACCAAGGTTGCAAAAATCGTGAATCGTTAGTCGGACGGTCGACTACCTTGTAGCTTGTAATCGGTCTAGGCGGGATTAATCGGATTGGCATTTCTGGCAAAATGTGGGTATTTTCGGCAAGTTTTATGTATTTTCGGCGAGTTTTAAATATTATTGGCAAGATTGTTTCTAAAAACAACTTCTAATATATTTAAACAGTTACTATAAGTAATCAAAACACGTTTACTGTGAGTTTTAGGTACTTTCGGCAAGATTAGAAGGTTTCCGGCAAGTTTGACCACCGATGACCACTATTGATCGCCGTTGACCACGGTTGACCTATCTATTTGACCCTGTTACATTAATCGGCAAGGTCAGTGACCTTGTAGCGCCAAGGCGGCGATTAATAGGCTTTGTAGACCTTGTTTTGCAACACTGGAAAATACAAACATACAGAATTTTAAAATACAATACAGAATTTAAAATACAATATGGAATTTAAAAATACAATACGGAAATTTAAAATACAATACGGAAAGGTGTTAATCTGTTTCGTATTCTGAATCAGATTTCACCCCACATTCCAACCTGAATAACATGAGCTTGTTCTTCCTTCATAAATTCCTCTCATTTTTTTCAGCTCTTGCTCGTTCTTTTTCAGCCTTTGCTTCTTCTTCTAAGTATTCTCTATATGCCTTTTCATCTTGAGCTAGTTGTTGTTGCTCTTTCTCAGTGAGAAATCCTTCAGTAAGATATTCATCACATGTGTCATGTTCTTCAACTGACTCCTCAACGGTTGGATAAGAAGAAATGGGAGGCATGGGTGGTTTCTCGGGTGTTGGGGGATTGCTTTGGTAAGTTTTGTTATCCATGGGGGAAAAGTTGTGTGAAAAGAGTTGGATACAGATTATAAGAGTTGGTTAAAAAGTTGTGTGAAAAAAATGAAGGATGATGAAGGGTATTTATAAGGGAAAACTTTTCTTTGGAATAGTAGTCGTTGGAATAGTAGCCGTTGGATTTCAATTTTAAAAATATAACATTTAAAACATTACTTAAAATATAACACATATAGTTGGAATAGTAGCCGTTGGGAATAGTAGTTCTTTGATTTCAAATTTGAAAATTACAATACGAAAGTTGAAAATGCAATATTATAAAAAACATTACATAATAATGTTAAACTAATGAAGCTGTATCCTTACGGAAAACCTTAACCACCTTTCCCTTTATAATGTTAAGGTAATGCTCTGATGGTTTAGGAGTAAAAACAGAGACATTAGCAAGTATCATAGCAGCTCCCACATTAATATCCTTTCCATAACCACCATCACCAATGACTTTGTGATGTACTGTTCCAGGTATTGTACCTGAGAGATCTTTCATGATGTCCCCCAAACAGCCAGTTACAGTGCCACCAGTAGCAATCACATAAGTAGTGGCGCTAAACCGTGCCCCACTGTTAAAATCATCATCATGTCCCCCCAAACAGCCAGTTACATGCCACCTGTACAATCACATAATTATGGCGCTTAACCACCGCCCACTGATAAAAATCATCATCCTCACCCACATCTTAACAACCTACATGCATGTATTCTTGGGTCGACATTAAAGCTCCATCGAAATCAAGAATAAAAATAATTTTCTTAAGTACTTGGCCGCGCTGAACACACCCGCAGGACCTGGGGTATTATTCTACAGGATTGGGGTTGAGAAGATGGTTTCAACACATGTGCTACTAGATAGCTGAACAATACTCTAGGACCGGTCTTATGGTAACTGAATTTGGGGTTATGGAGATGGTTTCAACAGTGCCTACTAGATTGAACGCAAAACAGGTGTTAAATGGAGATCATAATCATCTATATCAAGATGTATTCCCATGATCATTTCGTTATTGATATTGGAATCCATTTGGAGAGTTGGTAAGAAGTTGTGTGATATATGAGAGATGATAATGTATTTAAAACGGAAAACTAGCCCGTTGGAATTCAAATCATTACCCTATATTTAAAAACATTAAATTAAAAAAAAATAAAACATTCACAAAAAAATAGTTCTAACCTGATGACTCGTTAATCTGAATCATACTCACCACCCCAAATCCATAAGAATTCATCATCATCAGCTTGTTTTTGCCTAAATTTTCCTCCACTCGTGCTTTTTCACCATTGCTTGTTCTTCTAATGTTACCTTCTTAAGCTTCTTCATCTAGATGTAGTTGCATGTCCTTTATAGAGAACTTTGATGACAAGAATTCCTTTGTCAGGTCAACGTGAACTTGGTCAGTACCAAAGATCAGCATGTCATCAACATACAGATAAATTATGACTTATTTACTAGATTCACTAAATTTTCTATATACACATTTGTCAGATTGGTTAAGTAAATAACCACTAGACAAAACCATTTCATCAAACTTTTAATGTCATTGCTTTGGTACCTGCTTCAGTCCATATAAGGACTTAATCAGTTTACATACCTTATTTTCATTGCCAGGCATGATGAAGCCTTGAGGTTGGTTCATATAGACCTCCTCATCTAATTCACCATTCAAGAATGTTTTCTTCTCATCTATCTTATGAATAATCAGATTGTGAATTGATGCTCAAGCAATCAGCAGTCTTATGGTACTTATACGTGCACATGAGCATAAGTATCAAAATATTCTACCCTTGACTTTTGTCTAAATCCCTGATTGATTAGTATATCCTTGAACTTTACAATACTTCCATCTACCTTTAGTTTTCTTTTGAAGATCTATTTGCAACCAAAGGGTTTGCAACCTGGAGGTACATCAGCCAACACCCAAGTGTTGTTGCCCATGATAGAATTCATCTTAGCATTGATAGCTTCTTTCCAGAAAGCAACATCCTAGGACTTCATTATTTCATCAAATGTTTTGGGGTCATCCTCAACATTAAAGCAATATGAGTGTTTGTTAGAGAGCTCATCCTTTGTTCCTTCAATTAAATATAACTGGAATTCGAGTCTAAAGTTCTTTGGAGTCCTATTTCTTTTGCTTTTCCTAAGCTCAGGTTTAGGTTGTTGAACCACAACCTCTTTAGTAACCTCTTTAGGATCACTGAATCACCAATGTCTTCAGTTCTATTTATCAGGGACCTTTGACTTGGTCTAAGGACTGATGAGAATCTATTCTCATGAAAGATATCACCCCTTAATTCAATTATTGAGTTAATTGAAACTAATTCATTAGGTTCAGTGACACAGAACCTAAAAGCCTTAGAATGCTCAACATATCTAACAAAGATGCATTTAATCCCTCTTTCACCTAAAGTTTTTAGCTTTAAATCAGGGAGTCTTACAACTTCCCTACAACCCCAAACCCTGAGGTAGTTCAGGCTGGGTTTCTCATTAGTCTAGATTTCATTAGGGGTTATCATGTTCCTATTGTTAAGAACCCTATTTAATAAATAACAAGCTATTAACATAGCTTCACCCTAAAACCCTTGACTCGATCCTGAGTAGGACAACAAGGAATTAACCATTTATAATCATATCTTTCAGTAACCACCCTGTTTTTTTTCTTTTAGAAAAATAGGTATTGCTAAAATTACACATACCTTTATATCCATTAAAAACGGACTTAAATTGACTCGACAAAAAAATATAAATAGTCCGAGAGGAAAAAGTGGGGCCCAAATGCGTGAGATGTTAAGAGGTAGTGAGGGCGGATAGTATGGTGTAGCAGGGATTGGGTGGTTTGGCGGCGGCGGGTGGTGTGTAGAGGATAGTATCTATTACGATGGCGGGTGGGGGAGGATGGGGGTAGTGGCGAATCAAAAGGGAGCTAGAGGGCACGCTCACACGCCTGGTCTCTACTACTCAGCATGCTTTGGCACGGAGCTATAGGATCGGGGGGGGGGCTGGCTACAGTGGGAACTGTAGCTACCAGAATACGTGCGAGTCGACTAGAGATCTACACACGAGCGCGTAGCCCAGATGCGTGTCAAGCCAAAAAGCTAAAAAGTAAAAAGTCAAGGTCGAATAGTCAACCAAGTGAAGAAAATACAACTTGAGGGGCCAAAATTGTCAATTCAAAAGTTGTATATCATGGTTATAAACTACAAGGGCTGAAATTGCAATTCAAGAGAAGTATAACTTGAGGGGGCTAAACTGCCAACCCCCTAAAGTTATAATACACAAGGACTACCTATGTAATTAACTTATATAGGTTAGAGGGCCAATCCTGCCAAGTTTTCAAACCTGTATCACCCCAAGGACTAACAATGAAAATCCCAACCAACCTTAGGGACTTAAACTGTCAAAACCAAAACCCCTAACCCTAAAATATTTACAACTTTTACCCTTTACCCCCAAATCCCTTTTTACCTCTCATCCCTAACCCCTAACCCTCGTTACCCTGTGTTTAACAAAATCAAACCCAGTTAAACCCTAAATTCCCGCCAAAGCCCAAACCCCCATACTTAGTCACGGGTCTCCTTCTCCATCCTTTTACCCTGCATCCTCAATACACCATGGATCAAACTAAATCCCCTCTCCCTATCTCCACTAAAACCAAATCACATGATACCTTGCCATGTTGGCAATCCGTGGGCACCATAACACACATTAATGGCTAGGATCAAAGGACTAGGGCAGCAAGATTATTGAAGGGTCAAGATTAGTTTTTGGTTTGCTCTCACCAAACAAACACAGCAAACACAATGCATAGAAGACTCTCAACCTATATAAGAGAGAGAAGACATAGTTAACAAGTAGTTTTTTTTTTAGTTTTTAAAAAAGTTTTAGTTTTAATTTATGTTTTTATGTTTATGTAATTTTCAGCCTAAATGATCTTTGTTTGAATGTTGTAATCTTTCTTTTTTGTACGAATTCCTAAGTTCAATAAAATTCTGAAGAATACTAGTAATCTTAAGATCAACCAAGAACAATAAGTGAGATGTGGGTTGGATGTTAGAGAGAAACTTGGATGGAATATGGATGATGTATTAATGAAATGTGTGTAAAACAAATGGAACAACCAACCCTCTCCAAGACTAGGAGAGGGTGTATATATACTACATTGGCCGGCCATGGGCTGGAGTTGGGCCACCCATGGGCCTTGGGCCGGACTAGATTACTAATCTAATCCTTATACTAACTACGAGCTAAGACTTGTTACAACTTTGGAAGTGACCGACACTTTTCGTGTTTCCAACAATCTCCCCCTAAGGGAGGTCACTCCAATTTACAAACTTTAAACCTAGCCATACGATGCTTTATCCTTAGTCTTTAGCTCGTACTCTTGACTTTCTCTTGTGAATATGTTGTAGTGATCATTGACTTCTTGGATTGAGCTTGTTCCTTGAACTTGTATTTGACATAGTGATCTTGAGCATCTTGAGATCATCAACCAAGCACAATCTCTTTGCCATCTTTGAAACTTTGCCATCTTGTGGACTTGTGACTTCTGGACCGACATGCTCATACCATTCTTGAAAAGCTTTAATGTTGCATCTTTCTTGAAATTCTTTAACTTTAACACTTTGACACTTCTAGAAAGATGTATGGTGTCAGAGTAGCGGAAGTCTTGAAATATGTATTTGAGCCTTTCATGAAGTCCTTATGTTTGTCTATCGGGTATGAGCATGTGGCTATGGATCTTGTGAGTCAGCTGGAATCAGGAACCTCCACCACCATCTTTAAATATCCTGCATGAAAACAGTTAGCAATAAAGCGGGGGGACGAATATGGCTTTGTCATTCGCCCAGGTTTGGTTGGAGTAACCTTCAAATCCGTGAGGATCGACCTGTGATCAGATAGATTCAATTTAAGAAGAATCTTCTTGACAGGATTTCCAGCTGTAGTATTGAATCTTTCTAACACATAAGTATTAGATTCATCGTACTCAGCATGTTCTCATTATCGGAACGTCTCAAAGCAGACAGCACGATAAGAGTGAACCAGTGAGTTACTATCTCACCGATTGATATAGAAAATCGATTTGAAAATCAATCAGTGTATCACTTGCAAAAGTGTTTTTGTGACACACCGAAAGTGTTAATCATTTCAAAAATTCATTAACAACCGTTGATCCATTTCCTGGAACAAGTTTGATTCTTATAGAATCGCACCATCGTTTCTTTCCAGTTGTCACAAGTTTGATTCATAAAGAATCGCATAAGTTACCTACCATGAGCTTGTTTGATGTTGGCTCAAGCAAGATTTCCATCTTCATTGTGAATGAATTCACTCTGATGTTTTGTAGGTCCTTGGTTTAGGATCTGACTCGCCTTTGTAAGACAATAGATAACTTGGATAAATCCAAATCAACTATATGAGAGACACTAACTATGAAAATCAAGTGTTAATGCGGAATCTTAACACAAGAGTAAAGAAGAAACGACAATACTAATTTACTATAAAGCTCTATGCTTCTATATATTTCTCAAATCGTTGTTGTACATAACATTGTGCCTTAGGGTTCCTCTTATACACCAAGGAAACCCTAATGGGCTTTACAACCGTGTGAAAGGATAATACATATCCTTTACTAAGATATCTCCTAAGATATCTCTAAGATAACTATTAACTATTACTATTCTGTTTCATAAACAGACTTAACTATGAACAGACTTAACTATGACCAGTACTAACTTTAGTACTGCTAAGACTACCAGTACTAACTTAGTACTACCAGACTTAACTTAGTACTGCCAGTATTAACACAATACTAACAGACCTAACTATAACTACCAGACTTAACTGTTATACTACCAGTATTAAGTCTGTTACAATCTATTTTCCCAACATGGTGTACTAGTTTTGATCATATCTGACCAAGATGGCAGATTTTCATTACATTTCTGGCAATCGTTGCAGAAGGCCCTAGGTACACGTTTGGATTTGAGTACAACTTACCACCCTCAGACCGACAGTCAGAGTGAAAGGACCATCTAGACTTTAGAGGAAATTGTTAGTGCAAATATTATGATATTTAATCTATACGATCTTTTTATGTTTTCGTGATGACAAACATGTAACTTGTAATAAGTAACGTAAAGTGCGCAAGTTACTCGTAATCACAAATTATCAATTCATACTTGCATCCACATCTCTCGACGTCTCAAGTCTACATCAACACCGACATTTGTTTGCACCTGACGTAAATCACGTAAGGTATGCACAAACAACATTAAACTTGTAGGATGATCAAAGAAATAAGTTTTTGTCTTAAACTTTATATTTTTATAAATATAACAAAACTAATTCTCAAAAATTATTTAGACAAATTATTTTTGAATTATAAAGAAATGTTTTATTTGCTAATTATTTTGAATTTCAAAATCTGGTCATTTCCCGCCTAAAACAAGTGTCACTTTCACCAGATTTCACCTTCACCAAAAAAAGACAAAAACAGGAGCGTCTGTCGGGGCGGTCCCTTAAATAGGCCCGACGGCCCCTTAATTGTCCGGCGGCCCGCTAATATATCTAGGACCACCGTTTCCTAACAGGCTGTTTTTCAGCTCCTATAAATAGTGGGTCACCTCCAACTATTTTCATAACTCTTTTGCACGATTTTCTTTTAGTCATTTCTCTCTATAGATCTCACTAAATCTCTCTAAATCTTTGATCATTCAACTTGGTTAATCTTGTTTAAATGTGATCAAATCTTCTATCCTTTCCTTTTTTTCTCAAGTGCAAGAGAAAAACTTCGGTCATATTCAAGATCCGAAGTTATGTAGTCTAGTTAGTTCATTTGTAACATTTGTTACATATAGATCGAGTCCATGTCTTCCAATCATTAGTAGTTTGTAGATCCAAATGATGTATATATTTGAATAGGTTGATTGTGGGTTGGTTAGTATTTTAGGCCTTAAAATACATTGGTGAAGTGGTAGATTGGTTCTAGCTAAGATTAGGACTCGACATTTAGCTTAGTGTCAGAAAATATTGTAAGCGACGCGGTTTATGTGTCTGGGCTATAAAACACAAGGTTTGTTATGTTGGGCCACAAAACATAACGGGTTTGGTCATACCCAAAGAAGGGCTCGACATCTAGCTTAGTGTCGGAAAATAATGTAAGCAACGGTATAAGGTTTTCTCCGCCAAAAGGGAGCTTGTTGATTAGTGAAGTAACTCTCGAGTTGGATACTCGGGGAGTGGAATAGGGCGAAGAGGAGCTTCGTGACTGAACCACTATAAATCACCGTGTCCGGTTTTCATTTTCTTTTACCTTTCTCTTTACTTATGTCTTTACATTTATTGCTTTATCTTTACACTTGCATTGCACTTATGATTATGTGAATTGTTGTGTATGTTGTGTAAGTCATGGTTATGTAGCTCTTTGTATTAAACATTGTGAGTGTGGATATATTGGTAGAATATGTGCTTGTTATTATAAATCTGTTATCGACACTTCTCATATTATGTCAAACTTGATTGGTGATTTGATACAAAAGATCTAGTCTGAAAACCTCTTCTGGAGGCGGTCCCATAAATCAGGCGGCCCCTTGATATACTTGGCGGCTCCCATATATATATATGGGACCGCCAGTAGAAGAGTGATGTAATCTTTGATCTTAAAGTTTTTAATGGAAACGTATTCACCCCCCCCTTACGGTTTCCACAATTGGTATCAGAGCCACGTCGCTTTAGTTTTCAAAACAAATTGTTTTTAAAATAGAGTACGATTCATGTATCAAATTACTCATGAAGGGGGATTGAATATGAAAACTATTTTGTTGTTTGATTCGTACTAGTTTTGTGATTAAATATACTTCGTATACTAGCTTAAAGGAAAATTTTCTCAAAAGAACTTGGAAGTGTCAACTTATGTTTGTCTAAGCGTAAGAGTAGAAATGATGTCTAAAACATAAAATTTATGTGCTGGAACAACTTTTTAAAGTCATATGTTCTATAGTTAAGTTACCAAATGATTTTAAACAAAAAACATGTTTTGGGGTCACTGGTGGCGGTCCCATAAATGTTCGGGCGGCCCCCAAATATATCTGGGGGTCGTCACCTTTATGGGGGCCGTCTGTCTGTTTCAACAGAATTTGGCAAATTTTGAAAAATCATATAAAATTAACCGTAAGTCTGTAGAAGTCGTGCCACCCGTCATTTCAAAGATAATTGAGTCTAATTTCATTTAAAAATACTTCCAAGTCTTTATACTAAACTTAAATAAGTCAGAAATGCAAAATACTACATAGTGGTCAAAACTTTAAATTTCGTTTTAACGTAACCTTGTATTTTTACTTTTCCTTTAAGTCGGGGCATTTCTACTTGATATATCTTTGAAAATAGTGTATTGTCCTTTCCAAAATTTGATTTTAATTAATTTTTTGAATTGGGGAGGAACTATTTTATATTCAAAAATCAAATCAACAAATATAAATCGTATCTATTCTAATACAAAAAACAACGACGAATATCCTTATTGTGTAAGCTAAGAAGATTATGTTGTTTTACTTTTGGTTTTTAACTTGGTTAATAAATAATAATAAGTAAACATTACAATTTGTAAGTGAGCTAAACTTAATATCTAAACACAAGTCCATGTATGCTATTTGTTATGTTGTTAGTTTTGGTAATTATGCCTAATAGGAATTACCTAGATTCTTGCGTAAAGTTGCAAAATGTTTTGTGCATTTTTATTTTTTTTTTTTTTTTTTTTTTTTTTTTTTTTATTTTTTTTTTTTTTTTTTTTTTTTTTTTTTTTTTTTTTTTTTTTTTTTTTTTTTTTTTTTTTTTTGCCATATAGGCATAGAACACTATATTTACAAGTGTTACATAAACATCTAGTATATCATTTTGAGTATAGTAACCCACTTAGGAATAAGAGTTTAATAGTTTGTCAAGTGTGTAGAAAAATAATGTCCTAAGATCATATGTTAAGACCCGTCACTAAAATATTTCCAACACATCAACTCTCTTCCAACAAGAAGTATAAATCTTTTCTTCATCTTGCGGTGTTTGACCTTGGGGGGGGTTGGGGTTGGATAAAAAAAATTAAAGAATGTATAATACATTGTAATTACGTAAAAACAATGTATTTTTAAACTTTGCTTGTGCTTTCATTGTTCTAACACACACACATAAATTATTTTCTTTTTTATAGACATATGGTTGTTTTACAAAAGATGTGTAATGATTAAAATGTTGAGAAAAAATCATTCATATACTAATAAGAATGTCAAAAACTATGCATTATATGCATAACAACAAATAGTTTTTTCGCACACGCAAATTATATAAACAATCTAGAAAGTAAGGAAATTAACTTTCATTATTCATCAAACCTCCCACTTACAATTAGTCTTAGGATTATGACAGACTATGACAATGCTTTATTTGTCTTTCTTTAGAAAGAGTGTTCGTGAGGGTCAAGAAAGATTTCGAATTTATAAACAACTCATTATCAAACTATGAGTGAAGTATTATCGAATCTAAATTGACAAGTTTCGAGAAAGGATAAGAAAGTCGGAATCTAAATTACTAGCTTTAAGATCATAATCAAAAATATAACAATAGATTATTATTCATAAACCTACACACTCAATCACACTCATTGATATGCAAATAACACATCCTTTCTAAGACGATAAGAATATGCATCGATCATAACTCACACTCTGAAAAAAAAAGAAAATTTTGAAAATTCATATTGAGTCTGCCTTGTCCAATAGTGTGGTTCTGAAATATTTGGCAAATATATGGCATAAAAACACAATGAAGTAGGATTGACACTTGAATGTTTTGTCCAAAATATTCAAGTAATTTACCTTGCAATGCAATTGGTAAAGTCCATCATCATGAAAATGCCAACATGAGCAAATGCACAAATAGTAACTTTGCTCAAACCAATTAAAAAAAACTCAAACTATCTCACATCAAAACACCTTCTTACTTTATCAAATAAGCATAATATTTTCTTCCGTCACCAAATGAGAACCCTTTAACCATCTAGGGTTAGGATTAGGAAGAATTGAACATATTCCACAAACCATTTTTTGTGCTTGCTTTCAATAGATGATCGTAAGAAGATTTCGAATATGAAGATGATTATTATTCAAACGATAATCAATCTCATTATTCAATCTAATTACCAATTTGGAATATGAATGATGACATCAAATAACGTCTATTTTATAGCATCATTTATCTCGTGTTATTCACCCATTTTGTATAGTTATTGCAAAGAATTGTTACTTAATCATTTATATTTGAGAATTGCAGTAATTATGGAGTAATTGGTGAAAGTTAAAAAAAGGCGCGCATTCTGGAGCTTAAATGAAGATATTTTGAAGATTACTATTCTAAAGACCAATACGCTGTATCCATCAAGGAAGATACGGCGTATCCGTGACTGCACTCACCAAAGACCACTCAGGAATGAAGATCAATACGCCGTATCCAGAGGACTCAATATGTTGTATTCAAGATATGGAATCAATATAATATTCTGGAAGATATCATGCGTGGTCCCTACTCCAATAAATCCCTAATACGCCGTATCCAACTCTTGGATACGACGTATCTAACCGACTTCCAGAACCTATAAATACAAAGCTCAAAAACGAGTTTTAAGTGTGCTAAATCATATTCTCGATACCTAAACCACAAAACTCGATTTTCAGAGGAGAAAAAGAGCAGAAGAGGTCGAGCAACGTATTCAAATCCATAGAAGACAACATGTAATTCCATATACTTTAGTAATTGTTCAGTTTTTGGTATCATTCGTTAACTCGGTTAGTTTACCTTGGCTAAATAATTACTCTTAGTAATTATATGACGTTTGAAAGGCTTAATACCCTTTGGGTATTAATCCATTATTATGAGATTTGAAATGTTGGTATTTGTTTATCTCGATTTCTTAATTTATCGTTGAGTGCTTGTTTATGTTTATCATTTACACTGTTACTGCGCTTTTGTTTGCGACCTAACATTCAAGCTAGATCTAGTAAAGCAGACCAAGCATATCAAGAGTCTGGGCTACGGCTCTAAGCATTAAGACTGAAAGTTATACATCTAAGTAACAAAGTTACACAAATAATATGTTCGTTCTAATTCTGTCTAGGATACACTTCGGGCTTAACTAGTTAATTTGGATATTGCCAATGGATTTATTGATCATGTGACTAGACGCAGGTGACCTTAGATAATTCAACAATTAAAAAGTTCTGATTCATTGATAGTATTGGACAAGTGGACTACTAGTGTTATATAATTGCCAATTAATCTGTAATGGGTAAAGTCTCTATGAAGCTTTTTAACAAGAATCACCATTGCTTTAATCCCTAAGATAGATTATAATCAGCAAATAGTATGCTTTATGCGGATGCTTTAAATTGGAAACAGAAATATTGTGTCCTAAGTCTTAGATGATGTAACTCCTAAGTCTTAAGATGATTATGTCACCTTAAGAGAAGCATCATTGCAAAAAGTAAACAAACCAACGATCAAATCGGAATAATAATGGGTTAATACAGTTTTTCTTATAAAGTTCGACCGCTCTTTTATCTTTTGTTAATTATCTTGCGTGGGTAAAAGTGACTTGAATTATTTATAGACACCAACCAAACTGTGCCAGTCTCTCAGGCAGAAACCCCCTTTTTCCCCTTTAGAATTATGATTTAAGACAGACATAGGTTTTTAACATAGGTTAGAATTAGAAAAGAATTAACAGAGATTAGATAACCATGACAATAATTAAATTGATAGAATTTGTAGCATTTTCAATTTCAGGTCATTTTTACGATTCTATTATACGTCACTATTTATTTTGGTCTGTTACGCGTTTACTTTAATTTAACTTTTAAGCTAAATCGCGTAGACTAGAAATAATCATTCAACGTAAACGACCACCAAATAAAT
Organism: Tanacetum coccineum; assembly: GCA_026074375.1. Lineage (NCBI taxonomy): Eukaryota > Viridiplantae > Streptophyta > Magnoliopsida > Asterales > Asteraceae > Tanacetum > Tanacetum coccineum. The sequence continues at coordinate 12,787 of BQNB010038546.1, read as the reverse complement.
TAAGGTTTACGTCAAGCAAGTGTTAGGTAATTAGTAAGAAGATAATTATTGACTTTGCGCATTTTATTTTTATTGGTCACGTAAAAGGCTTTACGATTCCCCAAAAAAATACCTTTAGACACACCTCTGGAAATAACCCAGACTTTACAAACACAAGCCAATACCCACTTTTATCCTTAAACACAAAATTTAAAAAACCTAAAGTTAATATCCACACAGGGCCTAATATGGGTAAAGATAACCCATAAACAATCGTCCATATGCTTATAACAACTAGAAAATCCAATGATCCCTAAGTACTTGTTACAACCTATGCCTTAATTAAAGATGTACTAACGGTCTCTACTAACTTATTACACAATGGTTTTGGGCTTTGATGGGCTTTTTCATTAATGGCCCGTTTACATAATATTACACGCTTAAACGAGCTAGACTTTTGTCTTGTATCTTCGAGTGACCGAAGCTTCTTTGTTTGGGTCCATTTATGTGATCCTAACAACATCTAATAGTCTTGTGTTTTGGAAACATACTTCAGTGTACCCAACAAGGTATCATTACAAATTGTGTGAATATTTATTCGGTTCCTTATAGAAATGGTTTTATCTTTAGAGATGAAATAATTGATGATAAATTTAATGAATCTTGGGTAGGGCATGTTTTCTTTCCGTGTGGAACTTATTTCTCTGTTGTCAGCTTAAAACATAAAGTCTTCCCACAGTAGAGCAACAAAGTCAACATTCTTTTTGTTATACATACCTGTAGAATACTAGTAATCTTAAGATCAAGCAAGAACAAGAGTGAGATGTGGGTTGGGATGTTAGAGAAAACTTGGATGGAATAATGGATGAATGTATAAAATGAATGTATGGAAAATGGAACAACCAACCCTCTCCAAGACTAGGAGAGGGTGTATAAATAGCTACAATGGCCGGCCATGGGCTGGAGTTGGGCCACCCATGGGCCTTGGGCCGGACTAGATTACTAATCTAATCCTTATACTAACTACGAGCTAAGACTTGTTACAACTTTGGAAGTGACCGACACTTTTCGTGTTTCCAACAATCTCCCCCTAAGGGAGGTCACTCCAATTTACAAACTTTAAACCTAGCATACTATGCTTTATCCTTAGTCTTTAGCTCGTACTCTTGACTTTCTCTTGTGAATATGTTGTAGTGATCATTGACTTCTTGGATTGAGCTTGTTCCTTGAACTTGTATTTGACATTGTGATCTTGAGCATCTTGAGATCATCAACCAAGCACAATCTCTATGCCATCTTGTAACTTTGCCATCTTGTGGACTTGCGACTTCTGGACCGACATGCTCATACCATTCTTGAAAAGCTTTAATGTTGCATCTTTCTTGAAATTCTTTAACTTTAACACTTTGACACTTCTAGAAAGATGTGTGGTATCAGAGTAGCGGAAGTCTTGAAACATGTACTTAAGCTTTCATGATGACTTTATGTTTGTCGGTCGGGTATGAGCATGTGGCTATGGATCTTATGAGACAGCTGGAATCTGGGACCTCCACCACCATTTTAAATAGCCTGCATAAAATAGTTAGCAATAAAGCAGGGGGACGAATATGGCATTGTCATTCGCCCAGGATTGGTTGGAGAAACCTTTGGATCCATGAGGATCGACCTGTGATTAGATAGATTCAATTTAAGAAGAATCTTCTTGACATGATTTCCAGCTGTAGTATTGAATCTTTCTAACACATAAGTATTAGATTCATCGTACTCAGCATGTTCTCATTATCGGAACGTCTCAAAGCAGACAGCACGATAAGAGTGAACCAGTGAGTTACTATCTCACCGATTGATATAGAAAATTGATTTGAAAATCAATCGGTGTATCACTTACAAAATTGTTTTTGTGACACACCGAGAGTGTTAATCATTTCAAAAATTCATTAACAACCATTGATCCATTTCCTGGAACAAGTTTGATTCTTATAGAATCGCACCATCGTTTCTTTCTAGTTGTCACAAGTTTGATTCGTATAGAATCGCACAAGTCACCTACCATCTTCTTGGTTGATTATGGCACTCGCAGGTTCTGCAAATTCCACAAGGATAATGCGTAGGACTCTTAGTATATTTCTTGTTATTCACATTGTGTGAGATAACAAGCATAATTTTGACAATTGTCCTAATG